>JAZHYW010016631.1:0-42774 GCA_037355805.1 Ixodes ricinus
TGGCCAGCTTCGCGCGCGGTAATATCTACATTAAGAATGACCGCCATCGTCCGTTCGTGGCCAGGCCTCCATCGTCCATATCGTGCATTATTTTTCTCGGGATCCCGCTTATTCGTTGTCCTTGTCGGGATGCCCGCTTTCACATAACAAGTTTCAACAATGCCCCTTATGTTTGGGGTAGCAGTATTGCAAAATAAATGAATAAATAAATAAATAAATATAAACACTTGCCCACGTATTATACATCTAACACAAACAAGGTATTTGAACACAGATGATACACACGCACCAGACACACAAGCAACGACACGAACCATATCGCGGCTACCCATGGTTACCCATGCGTGTTTTATGCTGATCATTTGAAAGGAGTCGGTTGCTTAGTGACCACCACGTCCGTGAATGATGTTTCAAATTTGGTGCTGCTTTCGCACCAATATACTTCTCCAATATTGTTGCTCAACATTCTAAGATATATATCTCTTCCTAAGAAGTGACGGTACGCAAAGTAATTATTTGCGACAGTCTATGAAACAGCGTCCCCATAGGTTCCCAGCAGCCATGTTTCCGCTTTACCGCATAGAAGCTGCAGTTACTCCCTGTCATGCGTTTCAGGTAGTAGATAGCTAATAAAAAGTAGTTACGGTCAGAAAAATGTAGTAGCTGCTACGCTTCCTAACTTTGTACTACCTTTCGCGCGTTTTAGGTCGAAAACTTAGTAAAAATATGTGAAGAAACGAGAGGGATAGCAGTAGCACGGTCGCACAGTTCGGGTGGAATGGTGCAGTCACTTACCTGAGGACGGAGGTGCGACGTTGGTAATTCTCTAAGCCGTCGTGGTTGGCTTCGTGGATGCCACGGAGGACTGTCACCACCGCTCGGTGAAGTAAGTGGGTAAGCGCGGTAGAAGTTTTGAAGACCATTCAACATTACGTGTGGCAACTGGATACTGCCGAAGTGGGATTTCGCATAACCAGAGTAATGTTTAAAAACGAGTCTTTCAAGCAGACGACAGGGAGACCCTTTCTTTGGTGCGTTGTTAGTGGCGGGATGCGGGGGCTTCCTCTCTTCTCTCTCCACGCGGCCGACGAAAAAACCCGACTTCCCTGGCCTCGCGCCAATAGCAGAGAGAGAGTTTTTTCGTAGCGGTGCGACTACAGTCCACGAGGTTTAAATCTCTGCAAAATGTGGCACGTACAGCTAACGCTTTAAAACATAGCAATGGTCAAGAAACTTTAGCAACTGCTGCAGTTGATAGCTTTTACTAGCTTTCTTCTAAGTGTGCAGAATGATCGCAGCCTGTGAACAGCATTCACCAGCTTCACATAATGTCATCATTGTATACTTCCTTTGAGCTTAAGTCCAAACGCAGCCGACGCTACGAGGCAAACGGACCAATCAATCAGCGGCAAGAGCGCAAGTCACTATAGGCCTTTTCTGTTTCTGATTGGTTCAGCGATGGTAGAACACGCACAGAAACACGGTGAACACCATGAATGATAAATAATGGTGCGCTTTTGACATTGCCTGATTGATCTCATCATGCCGTAGCATCTGCTGCATCTGAACTTAAAGGTGCACGGAGACGTCTCTGAGATCCTCTGGTCTTGGATATAACTTATCATACGGCCTCCAAGCATCCTAGATATCCAAAAAGTATGGTTGTGCGACCTATATTTTCCTACTAAAAAGTGAAAGCCGTTTACAACTCCCTGTAACGCCGAATTGGAGCGCAGCTCTTGAGGGGAGGGAAGGGTACTCAGGGGAGGGTATACCCCTCCTCCTCCTCCTTCTCCTCCTCCCCTTATCCTTCAATATTCTCTGGGGGGGGGTCACGTGACCTCCGGGGGAGGTCACGGACGTAGGGTATCCCCCCTTCGAGCGGTGCATGTCCCAACATGACCGCTCGGGAGGGGCGGGCTCGCGCGGTGCATGTCCCAACATGCACCGCGCCGGTCGCCGCCGACGGCGACGGCGACGCCGCTCAAGCCGGAAACGGGCGCCTAAGAGCTGCGCTCTAAAATGCGATAGAAATTCGTGCAACGCCCCTTTCCGAGGAAAACTCAGGAGCACAGAATTCATCGGAGGCGCCGGCGGCGCGACGACGTTCGCGCGTCAGCCAATCTCAAGCCGCCTCTCTCGGAAAAACGGCTTGCGATTGGCTGACGCGCGTCCGTCGTCAGACCGCCGGCGCCTCCGCTGAATTCTGTGCTCCAGATTTTTCTCCTCAGTAAGAGTCGTGGCACGAACTTTGATCGCATTTTTAGTAGGGAAATAGACGTTGCACAAGCATAATTTTTCGATTTCTGGGATGCTAATATCCCGTACAATCAGTTATCAACAACAACAGACGATCTCAGAAACGTCTTAGTGCACCTGTAAGGTGAAACGAAAAGTAGGATGGCGTAAACTCAGCGATTAGCTTCAAGCCCGACGCCTAGCGTCCTTCGACTCATTAATTGGTCACGTGTCACAGTCGAACGCTGATGCGACACTCGTGTTCCATCTGTTTAGCGGTGGCGTCACAATGCAATTGAAGGAGATATCATTGTTCTAGGCGGTAGTGTCCAGTCCGCTAAGCATTTTGGATGCAAGCAGTTAAAATGACTCTGGTTTGATGTTTTTTCACTTTTGCAGACTTAGGTTTCATATGAAAATAGATATTTCTTTGGTTGTTTTTCTATGTGGTATGCTCTGTGCAGACTTGTGCGGAACTTAGTATGTTGTAATCGAATACTTTTTTGAGTAATTTTTTAATCATTTATTTCTCATTTATTAGGTAGTATATAATTACAACACTGATCTGATTACTCTTTGAAGTACTAAAATGACTTGTAGCCATTACTGTTTTCCCCTCCTGTTTCTAATGGCGCCCTTTGATTGTACGAGTTTTCTACAAACAAATTTTCGAACCTAGTGTCCGACAGGAGGACAATTTAAGAAAATAAGAAGATAGTTAGTTTATAAAACAATTATTCAAATTCATTAATAGAAAGTACAAGGCATCCGTTTTCAAACCGGCAAATAACTGCCGTTTTGAAAATTTGAAGTATTCTATGAAGTAGCTGTTACTTTCTCAAGTAACGGCCGATTCCTTTGTTGCTGAAGTAATCAAGTATTCTAATTTGTAAGAGTATTTCTAATTTAATCTGTTACTTTTTTGACTAGTATGTTCATGACTGGTATGTCTTGCACACGTTACGTTTTCTCTAATATTATAAGACTTCCCCTGCAATCTTTTGAAAAGAACGTTTTTTGAAACGGGTGCACTGCGAAGCCGTTTTCTTATTTCACAAATCGTACTACCTTCCGCGATTTAATTTTAAAAATATCTGCCGTTAACGCGGCGTGAAAGCCAATACAATTCAAGTTTACATAAAAAACTAAGGTATGTTTTACTGCAATATTTTTTTATATCGTTTTTGTCTTATCTTACTAATCAAGCCGAGAAAGGTATATTTTCGGATGTGCTGTAGCTTGAATTTATAGCGCTAAAATATAAACAGTAAGCTGTAAATAAAAAAAAGTTGAATCTGAAGAACTTTTGTAAAGCAATGTCTGCACAAGAAGTTAAAAGAAAAAAATATACAAGAAATTACATACCTGCCGAAGGAACAGACATCAGGAAGAACGATTCCGTGTTTTAAAGAAACGTTTGTTTCTTTTGTATCTTCAGTGGCGCTTGCATCTGCATAATTTCTGCTCACGCCTGAGCAGCACTAAGCGCATTGCGAACTCGAGCAGATGTTAGTCCATCTTTTTACCTCCCACTTTTCTATGCTGCTTTCTCTTCCATAATCAACGTTGCATATTTTCCTTACACGTTAATATAATGTAGATATTTTTTTCTCTTACAGTTCAAAAGACTGGATTTCGCAAATCTATAATCGAGTAAGCGAATCTCTAGAAAGAGGCGTTTGCACTCTTGAATAGCTTCAATCAATAAAGTCAAGTGGGGCTTGTGTCGTATTAAAAATCTCTAAAGAAGGCATAAAAATGCATTTCACTTTCCCGGCCAGACTTTCCTCTTAGTGTTTGCATGCTGTATTCTGGAAAGCACAACTTTTCCATTAAATATCGTGGAGTTGAACATAGTTGTCTGACTTTTGACAGCTAAAATTATAAATTTTAACGAAAAAACAACAAACAAAACACGGATTGTGAAGTAGCACAGAATTAGAATTAGTTTGGCAGTCAACATTTTAGTTGGACGTCGGCCGATGTCGATACTGCTACCCCAAAATAATCTATTTTTCTTTTTTTTTCTTTTCACGATTGTTTGGCTTTGACTTCAAACTGCAGGATTTAGGGTTTCAATCCGGTGTGGTACCTTTCCCATAAAGACTTTGGGGCATCGTTCATAGCCTGAGTTTCTTTACGGCGTGAAACGCCAATAAATCCATGTAAAGAAGTGAAACATTTTTTATATACTTTTACAGCACCGTTGCTTGTTAATCCGCCAGTCTGTGGATTCCCTGCTGAATTTATATTTGGCGCGGAAATTTACGTACGTGATCCAAACACAATATAAGTTTTCGCGGCCATATTCAGCCAAAAACATTGTTGGCACGTGACCTCGCGTCACGAGGCCTGTGCACCATTTCAGTGAAGAAAAGCTGCAGGAACTTTGCCCGGCTGATGCGCTGCAGGTTCCCATAGTCCTCCAGGATCATGTCAGAAGCTTCTGTCAAAACACGTCTAGCACGCCGCGATGTTTCCTGCACGTCTACTCAGTCTCTAAAACAGCAAGACCTTTTTCTTCGGCATTGGTGTACCGCAGTCTTGTGCGCGAGAGCTTGGTGCCCGAAGACATCAGCAAATAGCCCTCTTCGAACCCAGCACTCCGTTGCTCCTACGCCGAGGCTCGCCGAGCAGGATTATGCTTGCGTTACTTGTTGGCACTTCGCGCTAAGCGTATCACGTTATTCGTTGCCGCTTGGCACGTTACAGCGGCGCACATCGATTATTTTTTTAGATGATGCGATATAGGCACTGCGCCTCTTGCTGTAAACGTCGATTTTGCTCTAGGACAACAACGGTACCAGATAGCGATGTTGGTGTTTCGCAGCACTGTGGTGTCTCGACAAGGTTCGATACATCCTCGCTCTCGTCTCCTCGTCGTCCTCTATACCTGTGAGTGCACTGAGGTGACGGACGATCCGCGGGCATGTGTCACGTAATTCATCCGTCCGCTGATCGGTCCGTTGTGTGAATCTACCTTTGGAGGCCGACGGCTTGTTCCGCTATTCGGGGTGTCATTGCCAATTAAGTTTTGTCCACACCTATAGACAATGTGAACACGGAGCACGAATTGGACACGAAAGCATGCATCAGCGTTCGACTGAGGCTCGTGTTCAATTGGTGGGAACACGAGTGCAAGTCGAACGATGAGGCGGCACTCGTGTTCATTCAGCTCCCGGATTGGACTTCTTTATGTGACGACGAAAATTTATCTCTACGGGTTGTTTGATTCGGAAGTGTTACATCATTTCGCCTTCGGTGCAGCAAAGTTGTCCGCTTCTCTCTACCGGTAATGGCCGATTCACATGGAGGACTGATCCGCGGATGTATTGATCACATGACGACACGTCCGCAGACTGTCCGCCTCCCAAGCCGTCCACGCGGAGGAGTCAACGAGCGGACAATGGTGAGGACGAACCGAACCTGTTCGCGATCCCCGTGCCGCGAAACGCCGACATCGCACCATAAGGAACCGTTGACCAAGAGCGAAAGCGACATTTAAAGCTCCAATTGCGACGCTAACGCAAAAAAAACAACTAGTAGTATTTCGTTGTGATATATTGAAGAAAATAAAAACCCGATAGCAGTGGCAGAGGAAAGGAGATACAAGTTTGCATGGCAAACGAACGGCAATATCTACGTGCGAAAAGTGGAGAGACGACCGCGCCATGAAAACTGTATTTCAGGATGATCTCCACAAAATAATCTAAAATGACTGACACAACATCTGAATGTTTGTATTACAACCAAAATCACTTCTTTAAAAACAAAGTTGTTCAGCTGAACACAACGATCTTGATAACCAATTTTTGTTTTCTACTTGAACGCTACAAGTGACTAAAATAAACAGGATGAAAATGTTATGTTTCATAGCACGTTAGGTTTTCACTTTGATATTGCCGCGTGCAAATAGCTGAGTCAGCATCGTGCCCGACTCCTACATTGCTGGCTGGGGTGTAATCCCCACCGGCGCTTGTTTTTTTTGTTTTTTTTTGCATGATTAACATTTTTTAGATCGCTTGAGAATCTTGTTGTTTGTTCGAGCACGAAACTTTTAGATACACACACACTTACAAAATGAGCTTCGCGTGGCTTCTTGAGGGAGTCGTCGAAGTAATATTTTGTTACTTTTTTATGTTCTTGAACACAAGTTCGCCGCATTAAACGTTCATTTTAAGTTTTATTAAGGAGGTTCATGTTTTCATTTGTAACAATATTTTGACTTACAGAAACTTGGCAATGTAGTAATGGTGACGAAGTAACTTTTCCAGGTTATAAGAGTGGAGAGGTTTTTTAGGTCAAACTTAAAAGGAGGGGGCGTTTCACTGTATTGTCGTGAAGACACTAGTTATCTTATTATTCGAATAGTCAATGATGACCGTCATTATGAATCAATTGTCCCAACATGTGACGGATCGATAGTTGCAGCTGTATACCGCCCACATTTGGGGACAGTATATGAATTCTTCAATTGTGCCGAGAAATTTTGGCAGTATGCTATTGACTCGAGTTTACCATTCTTACTAATAAGTGATTTAAATATCAAACTATCTCTTTTGCGTTCAAACGTGTGCGGACAGTTTTATGGGCATTATTAGATCGTTTGGGTATACCAATGTAATTACTGCCTCAGAAAGAATAACTTGGGTAGCGCGACTCTAATCTATTTGTGTAGAACTAGCTACACGCAAAGTGAAACAGTTTGTGGGATATATTTTCATACTATGTAAGCTATCACTTACCAATCTTTGGCTTTCTTCCTTCTTGGCGAACAACACCACCATCACTTTTGTCATCTGAAAGCCTATAATTCACGCGAATAAAATTAACTTTTATAGAAATGATATTCAATGTAAATTGGGATGATGTATACTGTGAGGAATATCCTAGTACAGTTTATGACATATTTGTAACTAGAATCAAAAAGTGTTATGTTGGAGCCAACGTTACTAGAACCACTCAGTTGGGAAACTGCCATAGAGACTGCTCTGAAAAAGTGGCACCGATCCGTCCACGAGAACCGAGCCAATGGCGATCCCAACGCCGCCACTTCTCCCGCAGCGGCCAGTCCAGGAACTGCACGTGACTTCCATTTTCGTTGTAATCGGCCATTTTGGGGCCAGAACAGATACTGTGGAAGGGGCTTCGAGGTACCGCCCCCGACTCCCAAGCGGACGCGCCGCGGTTTACTACCGTGGTTAATATGCGCCTAACTCAGGACGCGCTACCTGAAATCCCCGCTGAGGCAGGGTTGTATAGAAACAATATTAATTATACTGCAAAACCTTGCGAACTAAAGATTTTAGAAAACAACACGCGCCCCCCATTTTGTACTAAACTCCAATAAAAGCTACTACAAAAAGAGTTTTTTTCCGTTAGTTTTTACGCAAAAACATGCTTTCTAAAAGCTCAAGGCGACCACAGTTAAGACAAATGATACAGAGTGGCGCTGTTGTCGCATTTAGCTCGGTCTCGGTGGACGCCAGCGGCCCAGGTTTCAACGGTGAGTTTCCCAACTGAGAGTTCTAGTAACGTTGGTTGGAGCGTTCCCAATTAAAAATTGTAAACAAGGCACAAAAATAGTAAAACCTTGGTTAACTAAAGATATATACGTAATAAATAACCTTAGAAATCAAATGTTCGATGCATTTATTAAAACGAAATATGAAGATCTTAGATGCTAATACGAGCTTTATTGATACCTGCATTTAATTAATTTTTGTGCATTTATACACAGAAATTAATTAAATGCATATATCAATAAATCTCGTAAACAGTATTACAACAAATTTTCTTCAATATATATTGATCCCTCAAACATAGAACAACCTGGGGAGCACCTATATCTCCTCTTCGCAATATGTTTCCTACTAAGCTCACGACTGATAGCGTTTTGTACTGTAATTCCTTTACGGCTGACTTGTTTAATGTGCATTTTATTACCTGTGGCGCTCCTCCGGTTGACATTCATTCAGCAGTAGGTTTGATACTATATGTGTGCAACCTATACCGGTGACATCAATTTTTTTTCACTTGTGAGCAAGGCAGAAATAACAAAATTTATTGTTACTTTAAAAAAATACTACAGCTGCCCGATATTGCGTAGTCAAAGCAGCGCCTATCAGAGAAGTTTCCGGCTTCATAAGTCTTCCCTTAATACTGCTCTGCAACATTTCTTTATCTACAGGCGTATTTCCTAAAAACAAAATATTGAACTCACCAGTGTTTGCTTCATACATAAATGTGGTCCGCGTGACGATGTGAACAACTACAGGTCGATTTCAGTGGTGCCTTTATTCTCTTAACTATTAGAGCATGTGGTCAATGTCCGGCTCACTCACTGTCTTGGAGCAAGAATATTAGTTGTAAAGCAACAGTTTGGTTTTCATGAAGCAAAGTCAACAGAAATGGCCCTGCTAAATATAAAGATACCATGTTAATAATTTTGACATTCAGCTATACACTGTAGGAATTTTCCTAAACTTCATAAAGGTATTTGGTTCTATTTAACGCGAAATTCTATTGGAGACACTTTGCTTTATGGTGTAAGGGTACAGCTTATGACTTCTACAGTTTTTTATCTGACAGGTAACAATTAGTAAATATCAATACATTTTAGTCGGAATTGAGATAAATAAAATATGGCATACTTCAGGGATTGATTCTGGGAGCATTACTATTTCTTTTATAAATTAACGACATAGTAAACGTACCTTCTATACTAAATGATATACTTTACGCAAACGGTGCAGATGCTTTTTATACGGCTAAAGATATTAGGTCTATAAAGAGCTTATCAAATATGTGGCTGCAGGAACTAGGACCCTCTTTAGAAACCAACCAGATTAAACTAAATATAAAAAACAAATATATGATTTTAAATCACATACGGGTGATAGGCTACTTTGTAATCAATTCGCAAAACAGTTCAATAGTTCAAAACTTGAACGAGTGTCCTCAACTAAATTCCTGGGTGTCTGGGTTGATGAAAGCCTAACCTGGACAAATCAGGTAAAGCAGGTTTATTCTAATATACACCACTCGATTGGCATCTTGCATAGGCTCAGAACATCTCCTTCCATGTTGACTTAAGTGTGAGCACTACCTCAGCCTAGTACAATCACATCTTCAGCAATGCCTAATGACCCGGAATACTACTAAAACCAATCTAGAAATTCTGTTTGTTTATAGAAAGAAGAAAGTTCGCTCCATTGAGAACCTCCAATATACCTCTCACTAAAGCTCCATATTTTGCGAAATACAGACTCTTAAATGTTCACAAACGTTTTTCCTAAAGCCCTTGCTGTCAATATATAGCAAATATGGCAGTGATCCGAACGCATTTTTGTAGACCTACAGCCGGGAACTAACACAATTTCATCTAAGAAATAAGGTTTACGTTAAGCTAAGAATACGAACCAATGATGGATTGGTGATCCTATAAAATAACGGAACTTTTAAACAAACACTCGAAAACAACCGTGTTAATAAAAAATGCTACTTCACTTCAGAATTTGAAGACTAACATGAAACGTCAATTTTTACCTTCCTCCGAGCCATGCAACTGAATGCTTGTTTTGTATTCTTGCACAGTTAGATCGTGTGTTAGAATAGATCTATAAAGTGTGTTGACATCCTGCATTAACCTTTTAATTACTTTTTGCGTTGTGCGCTAATGAGAATTTATATTATGATGTCTAAGTATATTATTAAGTATGTGGTTTAGGTTTCAGATCTTTGCGTATCGATTACAAACCGTTATTTGTTGCACTAACTATTTTTGTATTATTGCGTTATGTTTTTTCTAAATAGGCATATGTTATGTACAGGAATGTGGTCTTTAAAGTATTTATCTACCTGTTTTTTGTGTTTTTTTCCTTGTTTTGTGTTTGCCATTACGCTGCACTGCTGAGCAATGTACAAGAGTGAGGAACCTAGTCAGGTAAAGCTTGTCTACCATTTCACCCCTTGGCTCAAGAAGTCAAAATAAAATTATTATTATTATTATTATTAGATAATGCATATATACATAGATAATGCAAGCGTGACTTAGTGTAATCTATCAGTTGTACTCATAGATAAGTATCATCCCACACCAGAAGTAGCTTTCCCAATTTCTCGTGCCTTAAATAGCACCAACTTTAATAATTTTATTTCGCACAAGGTTTGGAACTTTTGCTGCGAAGGACTATACAGGTCTATATTATCATGTTTTCAAAGGTGACTGGAAGGCATTTTTACGATGCCACGACGCTATTTCTCAGGGGCCCTAAACTCGTCAAGCACAAAGTTGGAGCCGAAGTTCGCGGAGCGCGCCGATTGGACGTCGGCGAAAAAAAAAACGCGAAATCATCGTCGGGATAGGCCAATCGGTGCATTTCGTCAACTTCGACCCCAGCTTTGTGTTTGACGAGTTTAAAGGCCCAGGAGTACGAATTCACCAGAATAATTTACGACGGTATGGACAGCTACATTTCGATGAAGACAAATCACAGCCCTAAGTTCCCTTGCTGGTTCTCTTTTCAGCTGAAAACCCTTTTAGAAATGAAATCAGTCGTTCATCGTAAGTTTAAGAAAAGTGGTCTCCCAAAATTAAAATTTGAATTCAAACACTGCTGGAAAAAATTCAGAAAAACACTAAATCGCAATCGCCAGGCACACCGGGAAATGGTTGACGCGAATTCAAACCGCAATCTTAAGAACTTCTTGCAGGACGGAGATTTACGTTTCATAAGCGGATAGACCAAAGGTCATTACTCTAGAAACATGTCCTTGGTTGCTTTGCCGATCACTTCAAGTCGGTAAAGAGAGATTGCATAAATCCCTCCTGCAGTATTACTCCTCGGGGCTTGGCGATATGCTGCACTTGACACGATTGGTGAGGACGCTATACTGTAGTGTATTAAAAACATGAAGCCCAAGCTGTCAAAAGGACATCACGGAATACCACCAGCCATAATTAGTGACCTACAGTGAAATATTTACTCGCATACTATGCGACATATTTAATAACTCAATTAAGTCACGTCTATTTCCAGTAGCATGGCAACTTGCGGAGATCATTACAGTTCATAAGGAAGAGGCGGGATGCATCACCCTATAGGCCTTCTTCTCTCATATGCTTGCTTTCAAAGCTTTTTGAAATGGTTGTTCTCAGGTCTTTATCCTTTTCATTTCAAAGTTTACTTATTTCTAGCCGACACGTCTTTCTTTTTTGGCAGATCGACGACCACCAAACTTGGTCTCTTTCACATCAACAGCCTCTCGAGTTTTATGTGAACAAGGTCAACTCAATGTTGTTTATTTAGATATAAGCAAGGCTTTTGACCTGGTCGACCATAGTATGGTTATATTTATACTTCGTTTCAGCTTCGGTCCGAGCGAGGCCGATGTTATGAGCCGAAGGGCCAATCAAAGAGCGAAAGAGGCACAACGTCATGGCTTGCTCTCTGCAGTTGATAGGAGCAGCCGGTATTCGCACGTCTCGCTGTGCGTGCTCCTCCGCCGGCTAGTCCTATCAAGCGCAGAGAGCACGCCATGACGCCGCGCTTTTTGCGCTCTTTGATTGGCCCTTCGGCTCATAACATCGGCCGCGCTCGACCGAAGCTGAAACGGAGTACAGGCTTCTTCACTACGGTGTATGTGGACCGGTGCTCGAATGGTTTAGGAGCTAGCTACTGGACAGAGAAGGTTTCGTTCGAGTTAACCATGCAAATTCACGACATACAAAATGGATTCAGGCGTGCGTTATGGCTCTGTTTTATGTCCCTTATTATTTTCTATACTTGTCAGTGATGTTTCTGGTGGCATCTCGCCTTCATATTTCTGATGGTATGCTGACGATAATAAAACACACCGCGAAATTTGAACATTTTATGACTGCGTGAGGCTTTAGGACGATATTAGTTCATTCAATGATTGGTGCACAGCAAATGGGCTTTCCTTTAATCGTTCAAACAACTGAAGTAATGACGAGTTCTCTAAAAACTCAGAAGCGTCTGGTTGGCGTATCATATTTATGAGGATTTACTGTCTCGCGTGAGTGGTTTAAGGGATCTCGGCTTTACATTTGATTCAAATCTACAATTTGATGACCACGTAAAAATAAAATAGTTCGGGCCTCTTAGCGAACTCTTGGAATCGCATGTCGCCTCAAAAGGAAATTTAACAACCCATCTGCATTCCTGCCACTTTATTGTTCCTTGAGTTGTTCCCAGTTAGAACACGCGTCGGTTTCGTGGAATGGCATCTGAAAAACTAACTTTTAAGGATAGAACGTGTGCGAAGAAAATAAATCACTATTTTTAATATCGCCATTTGAATAAGAATAAGCACCACCAGAACTATAATGCTGTGCGGACTACACGAGAACTCACTTACTTTTCGTCAACGTCGGGAGAAATCGGACTTGTTGTTTCTTTTGAAAACTCTGCATTGCTTCATTGATTCTCCTTGTCGCTTGTCTGGAGTGTGTATCAGTGATCTCACGGGTGTCTACACATGACTATAATAAATATTTTATGTGGCTGTAAACCTTAGTCGACACAACCCAATATTTCGATTAGTGGAGTGTTATAATTCTTACTTCAAAGAACTTGATATTTTTAACTCATGCCGTCAGAACTTTTATAAATAGGTGGCACCCCTGTTCGAGTCGGGACTGAGGTTGCAGCAGCTTTTGATTTGAACTGATAGCCTAAAAATGTACTGCCTATGCAGTTTGTTTCTCTTTTTTAACCACGATATGAAGTATATCTGCTTTGCTGTTCTGTAGGAATTAACATGAATATTTTTTTTTACCTTGAGGACTATTAATGTTTAGGACGTTTATGTGCTATTTCGTAATACACTACTGCCAATGTGCGATAGCCAATCGCCCCCTCTTGCTCATGTCATGTGCACTGCAGACTGTGTCTTCTACTCGTTGTGCAACGGGTGTGTGCTTGTGTGTATGGTCAATGCATTTGTGAGTGTTTGTCTTTTCATGTCGTCAGTCTTGTGTTGAATTTGTTGTGCGTGTAAGCATCTTGATTGAGGAGGTTCCAGCGCAGCAGCGAGAAAGTCCTGAGCTTGAGGAGGGACATTTTTGAGATACCTTCAAGCACCGCGCGCTCGCGTACAATAGTTCAGTACAACACAGCCGCAGGAACGGTCCTGCCGGATAAAAGCAAGATGGATGTGCGGAAATGCTCCCGGCGTGCTAGGCGAGCTTTCAAAGAAGCTTCTTCACATGGACCAGAATTTGTACCGAAACCTACGGCGCGTCAGCCTAGCGAAATTCCCGCAGCTTCTTGAACGCGTAAAACCAAAAAATCACAACAAGAAAAAAAAAGAAGAGTGAACGCATAAAACAAAACAACACGCTACATTTGTTTTCCTCGCCTTAAGAGAAAAAAATGCAGTTGTAATGTTGCCCTTTCTGGTCAATACCAGCCCAAATTCCTCCAGTAAAAAGACGCTCGGCTACTTCAGTCCGTGCATCCACGGATGAGGCGCGGACCGTACGTATCAGTGACGTGATAATCACGTGATACGCGGCCCAAGGACTAAAGTCGCGATTCTGTTCACCGTGTGATATCTGCCATGAGTAGCGTTGGCTTACCGGAGTGGTCTCCGCCCAGACTATTTTCCGCAGCGTCTTGTCTGGATTTCTTATTGGTCGATACGCACGGGTAGACTCGGAGCATCGTAATGGCGCTGCTTAACGCAATACATGTCCAACTGTAAAAAATGTTTTCTGCACTTTTTAGATTTATTTTTATTTTACGTTTACGTTGTCGCGACGGAAATAGTTAGCATGAAAATACATATTAGACGGATCTTAACAGCTTCTCTTCGTACGCTCTGACTGGCCGTTGCTATGTTCAACGCGCAACAGTTAACGCGCGTAAAATTTATATAGATATGTGTATGATTCCCCGGTCAACTGTTCGCATAATCATTAACTACGTTAGCGGTATATGTGCTGGGCGTATCTCCTCAACTATAAAAGATCCCACACAATGATCAACTCCTATGAAAAGATGTGGGACAAACCAAGATTGTGTTGGGGTTAGAAAAGTTATAAATATTCCAATTTTTATTTTCTAGCGGATGTTCGAAGTGCGAGCATAAAAGTAAAGCATTGCGAAATTAGTCCGTAATCTGATTTGCACTGGAAATGGTAATAAAGCCATGTCTCTCCAATTAAAACAACAAAACATTAAGTAAGCAACATCCGTTCCTAAGTTGTACTTTAAGGTTTTCTTTGAGCATTTTTTTTCAGCGGAGGTAGTTGGTATACTAAAGTGTTCTTCAACCGTAAAATTTGAGACAAATAAGAAAAAAACATTGTCACTAGCGAAAATGTTCTAGATTCTATATTTGTGTGGTCAACGAGTGACTATTTATAGTATAATTACGCAATATAAGTAATATATATTGAGCGTATTCGTCACTAATGAAGAAATAATTGCCGTCTTAGAAAGGACAGACATTCGCGTTTAATAGAGATAATAGTATTATTCTTCACTTGCTACATTGAACAATTCTAACTAATTTAACAAAACTGTGTCCCATGCATGTCAGTGTTATCGCGATGACACTAAATTACCAATCGTTATCTAAATAGAACTACAGTCTCTCCAGCCGATTTAACTTTAGTTTCATTAGGTGGTGTGACGTAATAGACGTATACAGGGTGTTTTTTTAACTGCACCAAATTTTTAAATAAAGGGGGAAAAGTTTTATGAATGCGGTTTTCACTGCGTGTTTATATGGCTCGGCGGACATTAGATGGGAATATTAACCATCACTATTATCAGTCTAATAACTAAAATCCGTTAATTAACTTTTTAATTACTGTAATTAGGATATATGTTTATATTACAAACTTTGAGGCAGTCATATGCAAAGACTGTTCTATTTTGTAGAATTCGCGAAATGTGCCTGTGTTCCAAGATATCTGCCCCCCAAATTTTCTACTTAATCCGACTTTATCCACTCAATTCGGCAAACCCACGAAAGTGGCCACTATAGCCGAACTTAGCTACATTAGCCGGATAAAAGTGCAAAATTCGTGGATAAATATCGCGGTACACAAGCTGGTTACGCCAATTCTACAAAATGAAAGAGTACTGGCATATGACTGCCTCAAAGTTCGTAATTTAAACATCCCAGTGTTGTGTAAAGTACATCTAAAAGGTACTTCAAGTAAAGTACAAAGTAAATGAGACGTGATGTACTTTAAGTAAAGTAGTAAGTACACTGGGTGCAATGTACTTGAAGTAAAGTACTATAAATACAATGTACTTTCAAAGTAAAGTACAAGTATTTTAATACAATCTTTCATGATGTCCTTTAATTCTCCTATACACGTTTGCAAGTCCGGCTTCAGGGCACTGCCATCTTGCTCGCTGGGGTGCGCTTGGATGCGTCCTAATCCAATTACGAAGCCTTGCTAAGGCGTCATAATCGGATTATGGCCGCGCCCAAGCGCACCCCACTGGGCAAGATGGCGGCACCCTGAGACCGGACTTGCAAACGTGTATACAGTGATTTTTTAACTGGTATGCATTGCCCAGGGGTAATCAGGGTGCATGACCTATTTTCAGAAAACAGCGGCGAATATTTGATAAAGTCAAGTGGCCACAGAGTAGTTATTTTCAAGAATTGAGCTAAATTCAGAAGTCCCTCTTCTGAATTTGGCGCCGCTTGCACTGGATTTTTGCACCCAAGGGTGTTAAATATATACTAGGAGAGAGCATGACGTCAGTGAGTGTGCAAGCGAGCTGGTGATAATTAATCATAATGTGATACCTGAGATTGAGGTGCGAAAAATTGAGGAACTTTCAAGTCGAAGGAAAAGACAAAAGAGAATGTCTCAAAACATTGTGACGTTCTCCTCTGTTGTCTTTTTCTTCGACTTGAAAGTTTAATTGTTCCGCACCACAGTTTCAGGTGCTAGATTATGATTAATTTTGCCCTCATAATATTTTAAACCTCCTCACCTGCGCTGAACGACCGAGAAGTAGCGAGAGTTCAAAAAGCTACTGGAAAGCCGCCCCCAGAACAAGCGGAGCGATGCGTCGTCTGCTCACGTCTCTGCTGAGAGTAGAATATCCCTCCCAGTATTTCTTCGGAGTTGACAAAGCATCATTTCGTGATACAAATTTAACAAAACCAAATTTGGGGAATGTACTTTGAAGTCGGGAATTGTACTTTCCTCGGAAAGTACCAGAAAAAAGTACTTTAAGTAAAGTACAAGTACATACTCAGAGAATGTACTTCAAGTAAAGTACAAGTTTCCTAAATCTACTTGAAGTAGTACTTTAAGTACAATGTACTTAAAGTACTTCCCAACACTGAAAACATCCTAATTACAGTATTTAAAAAGTTAATTAACAAATTTTAGTTAATTGGTCTGATAATAGTGATGGTTACATTCCCATCTAATGTCCGCCGAGCCATATAAACACGCTGTAAAGAAAACCGCATTCATAAAACTTTTTCTCCCCTTAATTTAAAATTTTGGTGCAGTTAAAAACACCCCGTATGCAGCATTTTTACTGTTCTATTAAACTGAGCTGTCTGGCCGTTTCAAAGACGTTAATCATTTCCTCATTCATTAGCGACGAGTAGGGCTGGAGGCCAGAAAGGCTGTGACAGGACCAGGGTTGTTTGACATAGAGCAGAGGAGAGCACACAAACACGGCAGGGAGAGTTAAGAATCAAGGGTCTCCAAGCGGCGATTGTGTCCCAGAATTTTCCGCTTCCGAGTCGGGGAACGGGGCCCCGTTGAAGGAGGCGGTCTTGATTTATGAAGCCTGTTCTATTAACGAGCTGCTCGGAGTCGTGTCCAGGAGTGAAAAGCGATTTGCGACAAAAGCGGACGAGACACACTTGGGGAGTCTGTTTGTTTGGGGCTTTTGCCGGGCGCCACTCTCCTGGGTGAAGGAAGGGAGGTAAGGAGGACAAATGAGGAAGAGTGTGAAGAGAAGGCAGGGAAAATGGGGATGTCGGGAGAGAGGGAATTGCGGGAAGGCGAGGAAAGGAGCGGGAGACAGATTGTCGCTTTGCCGTTGGTCGGCAGTCAGTCGCGGTTGCAGGACAAATCCATCTTTTCTCAGTAGTCGACAATTGGGGGCTAAATAATATAGTCAGGGCGGGTTCTATATGTACACGGAAAAAGATATAATACATTTAAAAAGCTCTTAAAAAAGTTGAGCAGTGGCAGACTGGGTTTCAAAAATCAAATTTTTCGTCCACATCAGCGATCAGTCTAGGATTTGTTTTGAACGCGATTAATAAATACTTTTACTCGTGTTGTCACGCACGTTTCTACATTTTTCCTAAAGGCCCTTTGTTTCGAAGAGTCTGACACCAAGATGTTTCTTACGGTGGGTTCAACAATCAGCCATAACATTGTAAATGCATACATTTTGAATAAGATATTATCCGAAGAATGAACACTAAGAGAGAAACCCCCAAAACTCTGTCATTCGTTGCGTATTAGTTACAAGGAACCCCTCTTTCTTGCCTAGAATCAGTGTTCAAAGTGTACGCTACGTTCAATGTTTTATAAGAAACATTGTTGTCGCGTTGTTTGACAGTTATTTGTGTCTTTTCTGTCGAATTGCAAACCCGCCTTCTAAAATCAGCTTAAAAGAACATTTTGAACAATCGGAAGCTGCACCGCATCTCTCCTCGCTTCTCCGTCACTTCCGTGTTCGGCGAGGCTCCGTGCGGCATATTATTATGTTAAGTTCCCCAGCTAAACATCGTCTCTCATCCTGAAAGTGTGGTCGTTATGTCCAAGTTGGAACGATGCGTGCTGTGTGTATGGAGTTAAATTTTGTTTTTTTAGTTCCCGATAGTTAGTCGACTTTTGTTTTCTTCTTAGGTTCGTTCACATCTCTTGCAACCGAGTTCGACCGAGAGACCAGACCGTGTTTAAGCTCTTTGCGATCACTTAGGACCAGCTCCGCTGCAGCCGAGCTGGTCCTAAGAGATCGCAAGAGGCTTAAAACCGGTTTGGTCTCCTCGGTCGAACTCGGTCGCCAAGAGTGTGAACGGGCCTTTAGGATACAGCGTCTGGAAGTGTGCCCGGGAAGCGCTAAAGCAACAAAACGGGCGTCTCTCACATCAAGATTTGCTGCATGTTTTTACTTAACTTCTGATACACAGACAGCCTAAATAACTCGATGAGAAAAAAACAAATTCGTCTTGCCTTGTCAATGCTAAATAGAAGAGCACCGTACTTCCAAACGCCGACCACGCGAAAGGTCGCCATTGTGGAAAGGGTTCCCCAGAGGTGCACTTTCCAAAACGAAGAAAAGAGAGCTGGTGATGGATACTTTATCCAGATGATCGAACTGGGTGCAGCCTTTTTTTCTCCTGTCTGGCGTCACACTGTTGTGTCCCTATTCATCGGTCTCTTCGGAAGCGGCAAAGACGTCCAGGGAGTCCAATTCAAAATTGCTATCACGTGACGTAATAACAATCTGTACGAAGCATCACCTTAATCTTACCTTATAGACTGATTATTGCGCTCTTTATGCACCCTTCCTTTGGTACAGTAATTAATTTTCAGTTCTAAATAGCATCTACCTTTATGCCTTCTACATTTGGCAGAGGAGCTTGTATTTGTGTAGATCATATACATCTGTAGTATTGTTTTCGGTAGTACGAGATTTGTAGGCATGTGGTGCTTTTGCCTGAACGTAGGGCTTCGCTTGAAATACTTTTAAAGTTTATTAAGGTTCTCCAGCGTGTGCTAGCAATTAGCGGGTGCCCAGGATAAAATTTATTATCTATAAAATGCTAACGTCTTTTAAGCTGCGCTCAACTTTCAAGAATTTTATGCAATTAATGAAAAAGTTATATCTTTAGTTTTCTTAACTCTTATATTTTGTATTTATTTTGCTTTATCTCCAATTAATATTCAAGTCATTAACGTTTCTAAATTCATAAGCAAGCACGGGCGGTTTATATTTCTTTATTTCCTTATAAATTGCTCATAAATATATTTTTGAGCGCCGACACTACTTTTATATGTCTCTTTTGTTGCTACAGGCAAAACTCACGGTAATGCCGGCAGGGTAATGAGGTGGGCATATAATAATTAACACTGGCTCCAGACAAGCTACGCTCAGGCAAAATTTTTTCCGCAATATCTTTATGTTTTACTGCACTTCTATGTTAGCAAAATATCACCCCATTACCTCTTTTTTTCTTTTTTTCGAGGAACTTCCGAAAACACGGAGAGCTGCCAGGAGACATTGGCTGAACAAAACATGAGAACCTAAGCTTATGCTTAATAATCCCAACGGTTGACAAATAGCTTCATTACCTGCACCGGGCGTTTCATTGAAGACTTTCAAAAATACCTACCGATACGCTCGTTAAGAGATAGTTTAACGTTTATTTTCGGAAACAAACTGCCAGTTACGACAAACGTCGGTAATTACAAACAAAAACACTTTATAAAAATATTTACCTAACGTTTACTCATTAACTTCTAGTTAGTAAAAATAAACACACGATCCCAAATTAAAAACGTTCTGAGCGTCGTCGAAAACCCTTTAAATGTAGAACAGTGGTTGTTTGGGCGAGTTGAGTCAATTTCATGAATATGAAGGCAGGCCTGAAGCGCGGCTGTGCGCTAAAGTCGCCACTCGTGCCGCGCTCGTCCACGCTTTACATGTCCTTTAAGTTTAATAATTGGCTGATTCAGTAGTATTCGATGACGCTCAACAAGTTGTGAACTGGAACCGTATATGTTTATTCTCATCCTCTACAAAGCTAATTAGTAATTTTTTAGTTAATTATTTAGCAAATATTTGTTTTTGCAATCACTGCCGTCTGCAAGGGCGTCTCGTCTTAACCACCCTATTAGTAAAAATATTTGAGTCTTGAATGAAACACCCGGATCATTGTTTTCTTGACAGGTGGGTAATACGCATTGGTTTACCTGATTTTCTATTTAATGTTTGATGTAGAAGTTTACGGATGATCAATCTTACGACATCATGTCGGCCGATAGTCGCATTACGGCCGAGAGTGCATTACGGCCGAGAGGAGCGGAAGGGCCGGGAGTGGCTTTGAGGCCGAATAGGGCATAACGGCCGAGAACTGCATTAAGGCCGATAGTCTCTGAATGGGCTAGTGTGGCCGCCTTCTCGGGGGTCGCGTTGTGGTTGATGACTTTAGTTGCCACCAAATAAGATAGATGGCGCCACATATTTATTTTATTTGTCAGTGCACATTGTATCTCGGTGACGGCAAATTCTGCGTTTTTGATTTTATTGCTTTATCCTTTACGATTAATTAATTAAACATGTAGCGCTTTGACCGTTTCGACTAGCTTTTCTTTTTGCTACACTCCGTGTCATCATTTTTTAGCAAAGGGCGAAGGCTATGCCCTCGCGAGCCAATTAGAGAGACGGAACGAAGCACGTGACACTTCTTCAAGGCAAGAATGCACTCCGACGGTGAGTTAATTGTCGGGTTCTGACATTCTGATGGCTCATGTGTTTTTCATATTTCCTAGTATGTGTTTTCTTCAACGTTTCGCTGTAAAAAAGATTGAAAATAAAATTCTAAAATCAACCTCACTCATCGTTTTCGTAGCCGCCCGGTAGAATCAGAGACATAACTAATTTAGTTAAAGTGCTGAAATTTGAAAAGACACAATAAATGTTTCACTGAACTCTTAAAAAGCCGATGAATAAAATATAGGAATGTTATACCAAAAAGGCGCCCTAAATTCATAGCATTTATTTGGAAATACGTGTGCGTGTGTGTACATAATCCAAATATGCAGATGACGGAACTACTGATCAAACGAATAAGAAATGATAAAGCGCAGAAAAGCAAATAAATAAATGAAAAATTCGGATAGGCAAGGCCGGCGTACCGACTGGTGCCGGCCGTGAAGGGTGAAAACAAACCCAAAACCGCAGTATTTGCAGTCACCGACAGATACACTCTTAAAAATGTCATAAGTTTACTTTCCCGCAGAATATTGTAAACGACTTATTTTTCGCGATTAGGTCAAAGCTGGAGTTTTGGAATAATTTGCGGGTTCTAATTTTCGCGACGCGGTAAGGTCTCAATATAGATTCTAATGTGTTTACATTTTAACGGAATTGTTCGCAGGACCTATTTTTTCGCGAATTGTAGGCGATTGGCGAAAATTAGGTCCTCTCGAAAATTAAGTAGTTTACAGTATTCGGAGCGCCAATCATTGTAATCTGAGAAGAGACCACGGCGATTGACGAGACTGAAAATATGTTAATTTCATCCGCCATGCTCAATGTGGCGCCATCTATCTTATTTGGTGGCAACTAAAGTCGTCAACCACAACGCGACTCCCGAGAAGGCGGCCACACAAGCTCATTCAGAGACTATCGGCCTTAATGCAGTTCTCGGCCGTTATGCCCCATTCGGCCTCAAAGCCACCCCCGGCCCTTTCGCCCCTCTCGGCCTTAATGCACTCTCGGCCGTAATGGGACTATCGGCCTTAGCGAGATGCTCCCGGAACGGGATCACTGTCATTTCGGCCGAGGGAAAGCAACTTTTGTCCGAGTTTTGAGCGACGGGCTAATCTTCTAGGGGGAGAATGGCTGCATCCGGGTGCACAAACGTGGTCCGAGAAAGAGGGGAGTCCACCCTTTCCGTCTTCTTGGACTGTTTGGTTCCATGCGCGATTTGTGAGTTGAGGAGCAAAGCTAAGAAGGAAAATGTTGAAATACCAAAGAGCGGCGTTGCTCCGAAGGAATCTGCTACGTCACGACTACGTAGCAGATTCCCCAACGTTGCTAGACTACCTGCCAAATAGGCTCCGCATGCATCCACCAGGTGCACATTGAAAGATCGTTTATTTAGCTTTAAAATTAGTTTGCTTGTGCCTTTCAACGGAAGACTGGTGTTTTTGAGGTTAGGGTGCAACGTGCAACACATTCAAGCTAGAAAATGAGCGCTGGAATTTCGTTTCCCTACCCCTTTAAAGGGCAACTGAACTCAATCCCGAAAAATTTAGGCTTACATGTGATTCCATTTCACAAAGCACTTCTAAACAGCTCTACGTCTTCGGATTCGCGAAATGTGGAATATTGTTTGTGTAATCTCAATTTAAACATCAGCTGATACCGAAACCGAAACTTCGGTTGCGTCAGGCAACATTGATCTCCTGTCATCAGAGTCATGGCCACGTCACGTCGAGCCACGTGGTCTTCTGATGTTCGTGGGAGCGAGGTACAGGACACGCGACGCGGGCAGGTCGCTTCGCATGGCGTGGGCGGTGATGGCCCGGGGGAGAGGGGGTAGGAGAGAACACGAAAGAGGAGAGGGGGAGCGGAGAAACCGGACATGCGATAAACGCGCAGGGCAGCGCAAACTAGCTCATCCGCGTTACAGTGATCTACGTGGACGCCTTAGAGCCAACACCGGGAGGAGAAACTCATGACGTCATCGTTCAATTTCGCTCTGAGAAGTAAAAACAAACAAAACGAGAGAATGACGTAGTCATGCCTCTGACGTAGTGATTCAACGTTGGCCGCTCCAACTCCGTCGCATTGACTGCGCTGACGATTGCGCCTCACGTCGCACGCTAGAGTTGGCAGATTTCGGCGACTTGGCTCATTTGAAAGTTTGCTGGCCAGTTTATTAAATATATAGACGGAATTAGATCGTAATATTTGACATGGGGTCTTCCTATATGATACTGAAGAGGGCTGCATAGTTTTTAAATATCAAAAATGAAGCGGAGTTGCCCTTTAACACATTCTAGCAACCTTCCCAGTTCGCATCTGCATGACGGGGTTTTCGTCAATGGTGACACATTACGATCGCTTAAAGGGAAATTGAAGAGGTCCTTGAACTCGAACGAACGATAAAAGTTTTAGACACCTTAATAATTATGTGTCTCATATTTTACTTGAATGTTATTAGTAGGAGCGTCGTAATAGTCGATTAAAATGTCGACGTAGACCTTCCTACTGCGGCGCCAAAATGTAGCGAAGCTCGAGAGCGGAGAGAAAAACTAGGAAAGGGGACGTCATCAACGGGATCATATGACCCTGACTCGCCAGTAAGCTGGATCGGGGATGCCATCAATGACGTCAACGCGCTCTGGACAGATAATAGGCGGTAGATAGGATCGCCGCATGCCCGGCGGGAATTTCTGCATGTATTTTTCAAAATAAATATGGTCTACGTTTACTTCTGCCGAAGATAAGTTCGACTACTGAATTCACGGGACAAAAAAGCTACAGAAGTGCGCTCCTAACTCAGATATCTTGAAAGCGCTTCAGCTTCCCTTTAAATGGTAGGCTAGAAACTTTATTGTATTTTTTATTGCTAGTAACGAATTTTGTCTATGAATAATTGCTCATTAATAAATCAATAAAACTCACAACCTATCATGAAATATTGGGGCCACGTCTAAACTGCAGTTGATTTGAAAGCCGCTTTGCACACTGATGTTATGTGGGGCAAAGCACCTAAGTGTTTCAGACTGCAGTTGTGCGAGTGAGCGGTGTCGGGTTCTCCCATTCACAAAAAGCGTTTAAAAAATGTTTAGGCACGTAAACTAAACACTTATGAACTAAACATTCATGCACACTAGTCATGTATTTCCGTCACATGATACCTTACCGTCAGGTCACGTTACCTCTCAATACACGACGAAGTCGATTGACGTGACTCCGTTACACTGTGTGGTGAAAGGTAAAATGTCAAGCGGCACGTTACATTGTTACATTCTCTTAAGAATTATGCTACGATCAGGATTGAGGACACACCTTTACAAGTTAAACTAAAGGCGCCTTTCTGGAAATATGACTTATATCGGTCGTAACATTGTTCGCGGAAGATCACGGACATCCGTGGATTCTCCTTCGTTTGTTTGGAAAGCAAAAGAAAAAAAATCTACAACGGTATTAGAAGATTTTTTTGGTTTTCCTAATAAAAACGTCAGGAGCACTCTGCGATTTCACTCAGGAGCCGTCGGCGCTTCATCTAGTTCCAAACGTTTCCGCGCAGCTTTGATGTTTTCTTCTCGTCGCTGTATATTTCTTCTCAGCAACATCACTTTCTCGCGTGTCGCGCTCGAACGCGTTTAAAAGTGCGAAGTGTGAGAACGACGACACACTCCTCTCATTCTTTCTTTCTTGTGTTACTCCCTGTTTCTCGCGGTCTATCTTTCTTCCAGTTCGACGGTGCCAACGGCAATGGATAGAAACGCAGCGTGCCTCGGAGGAGTATGTCGGTCCCTGCGCGCACGCGCAGGCCGTCTGTTCGACGTGAATACGGCAGCCCCCCACTCTCGTTTCAATTCCATAGCTCCGGCCGAGTTCCTTTCCTTCCCCCGCGCCGACTGCAGTCGTTTCCCGGCAATACGATTTGCAGAAAAACCGAATTGGCTTTTGCGCCATAAAGGCTTTTCCCCGTCTCTCTCGCTCCTTCTTCTGGCGTCTTCTTCGTCAACTCGCATTGTGTTGGTCGTCTTCGTTTCAACTTTGCATTTCTCGCTCTTTTGTCTATTTACATGGTGCCTGTTTCTACTGTTGATCTTGTTGTTGTCGTTGCTGTTGTTGCAATGTAGGCGTCTGTGCGCTTCCTCAAAACCGTTTTCTCGGGGAGAGCAGTTCAAATCGCCGAAATCTGGATTTTTTGCACCGAGATGTATAGGCTGTCCCAAGTCACCAGGCTCGATCTAAAAGGGACCGTAAAAATCGACGCCTGCACGAAGCAATCTAAACTTTTTGTCAAAGGTATATTTTACAGGTCGGTTTTTGTAGTAAAATTCCTTTGAGCGTAGCTCCGTTTGTGTACAAAAATAGGGCCAAGACACTTGCCAGGGTCAACGGCGGGAAGCGACGCAGACGACCAAGTGGAGTGGCGTAGTGTGTTTGCCGTGCGTATTGAGAGATATCGCCGGGAGCAGTGCCCAAAAAATGTAGCTGACCAGCGAAAAAAAAACAAAAACAGACGACACGCAGGCGAAATTTGTTGGCAGCAAAAGCGCCGTAGTTATGCAAACGCGTTTTTGTTTTACTTTAAGTTTTGCTTTTATTGTCCGCATTTATTTTTAAACGAAAGGTACATTACAAAAAGATTATGTTCATTTTAATGAAGCACTGTGGTCGCGAGCAGTCTCGATAGAGAGGTAGATCCATCTAGCAAAACTAGCGCCAAAACGCAAACCCACCACTCGACTTGGCTCGTCTGCGTCGCTGCCGTCCGTTGACCCAGGCAAATTTCTTCGCCCTATTTTTTCACAGAAAAAAATACTCTTTTGTAATTTTACAAAAAACAAACAAAAAAAAACGACCTGTGAAATACACTTTTGACAAAAAGCTTATATTTCTACGTGCAGGCGTCAATTTTTACGGTTCATTTTATATCGAGCCTGGTGACTTGGGACACCCAGTATTTTAGAAAAGTGGCAAAAGACGCCTAACACGGCAATAATTAACCATAACAGACAAAGTCAAGCGCAATGGTAGTCTTTCCTCAGACGCGGAGTGTAAAAAGACCGGCTGAAGTGTAAAAACAATTTATTCCCGACACAAATCAGGAGAGGGCGATTCTAACACGTATATCCGCTGATTCTACACTTTCATCAAACTTTAGAGCTTTATTTGACTTTCTTGTAAAAGAAAAAAATATTTTGTACTCTTTCTTTTCTTTCTTTCTTTCTTTCTTTATTGGTTTCCATTTCCTACAGAATGGAGGAGGCCGAGGAAAAAAGCTACAAACGCAGCTTGTGGGGCCCTCGGCCCCCTTTAAATGATGGCAGCATTGGACTCACAAAACACTCACACACAGTAACAAAACACTTCCTGGTCAATTAGATTCACTCATTCGATACAGCTCCACACATTAGTATACAGTTGCAATTTAACATGATTAGGTCGGGTAAGGAACACAAAACAATTTTAGGAAATAGCTCGTTTTCATCTTAGGTAGTTCTAAGGGCGCCGGTATCAGAAAATGAACATAAAAGATATCTCAGTTCAGAAGGGGTTATAGAGGATATATCGGTGCCAGCCTCCTCAAATGAATTTAGTAGTCGAGGCAAAGTATTCTTAAGCATTTGGTCACCATAATTTGTCCGAGAACGAGGAACTATCCATGGTTCTGGAGTTCGTGTTTTATGCGAAGGTTGCCTTTTTTCTAAGTTTCCTATTTCTAAGAGTGTAGAGGTATTTTTCCTAATGCTATAATAAAAATCTCGCATAAGCCTCCTTCGGTATATGTCATGAACTTTTGGAATGTTATATTTCTTGAAAAGGTAGTCAGTATGTTCGGTGTATGAGACATTGGCAATAACGCGTATTATTCTCTTTTGCATTAAGTGTAATTTATGGAGGTTAGATTCTGTTGTTGTGCCCCATACAAGATGGCAATAGTTAATATGAGATACAAATAGCGTATTGTAGATTAATAATTTAACTGATTCCGGAAGAATATACCTATTTCGATTCAGTATACCAGCTATTTGACTAAGTTTGAGTAGTACAAAGTTAACATGCTCGTCCCATTGCATGTTACTGGAGAAGTACGTGCCAAGCACTTTTATAGTGTCCAAAACTTCGATGTTTGTGTGATTAAACGCTATGTTATGATGCAATGGGATAGGCGTTCCTCTTGTGTAGAAGAAAACGGCTTTAGTTTTATTAGAATTTACTTTTAGACGGTTCTGTTTTGACCAAGAGCTTAATTTACGTAGAACATCATTTGCCATATTGGTTATCTCGGCGTAGGAGCTGGACGATAGAAATATGCTAGTATCGTCCGCATAGATTATAAACTTCGCCTGTTGACATATATGTATGATATCATTGACGTATAAGTTAAAAAGCAACGGGCCAAGAATGCTACCCTGAGGCACACCAGAGATTATTTCTTTGCTTTTAGATGTTAAGCCATTCAGAGAAACGAATTGTCGCCTTCTGCTGAGATAGGATTTTATGAACTCAAGTGGCAGACCCCTTATGCCATACCGCTCAAGCTTTTTAACTAGAATATTGTGATCGATATGATCAAAGGCCTGGGTAAAATCAACAAAAATGCCCAAAGTCAGAAGCTTCTGCTCGAAGTTTTGTAAAATATATTCTTTTTGCTCAAGAAGAGCCAGCTCCACAGACTTATTTTTTGGAATCCATACTGAGCTTTAGTTATTAGCTGATATTTTGCACAAAATGACGATATTTGATTTAAAATAACTTTTTCTAAGCATTTCGAGAAAATTGGAAGGATAGAAATTGGGCGATAGTTCTTTATGTCTAACCTATCACCTTTTTTATATAGTGCTGTAACTTTGGCAACTTTCATTTTGTCTGGAAAGGTTCCTGTGGAAATACATAAGTTGTATATATGAACCAAGACATGGACGATTTCATTAATTACGTACTTGACAGGTCTTATCTGAATACCGTCAGCATCACGGCTGCAAGAGTTCTTGAGTCCAAGAAAGGTTGAACATACCTCTACACTGTCGGTTGCATGTAAAAAAATACTGCTTTCGTTTCCGGACAGGGAGTAACTACAAGACTCATTTGAACAGAGTTCAGGTTCTCTATGGACAAAATAGTGGTTAAACGCATTCACTAGTTCAACTCCTGTCAGTACGCGTCCATTGAGAGAAATTCTTTCTATTGTTTCAACATTCTGTTTTCGTTTCATGACTACACTTAGCTTGCTCCATAGCTTATCTGTGTCCCCTGCACAGCTAGAAAAGAGGTTCATGTAGTAAGCTTCCTTGGCATTCCTTGAAGGATACTTCAACGAAATTTGAAATATTCCCGTCGTGATCAAAAATAGGTTGAATATGATCCACAATATCCGTAAATGACAATCGCACGTTTGTATTTTGGTCCTGGTGGCTGTATTTTTCGTTATAAACGGCCCACTCTGGCAAGCGCTCGGAGAAGTCCCAGCTTAGAGCACGTGACATCCAACGCAATCGTGACGTAGGTCGTCTCAAGACGAGCAAAGCTACGGCAAGGCTGACGTCGAGAGGATGGCCTAGTCGTTCCAGCCACCGAAGCGGCTGCTTTTTGTACGAATTTTGAGTGACGGGTTAATCTTCTATAATCTTGTAGGGGTGACAATAGCGACTTCTGCGACACACAAAAAGGGATTCTCGGAAAGAGGGGAGTTCCTCCTTCCCCCTTCTCTCGTCGTGGCCGGAGACGAGACAACCTCCGTCACTAGCTGTCAAGGTTCCTAGACGAGCATTACAAACGAGGCGTTAGCGACATCCACCAGGTGCTCTTTGCTAATCGTTTAATCCGTTTTAAAATTCCTTTTCGAGACTTTTTTAACAAGATGTTGGTATGTTCCATGTGATACTGCTCTTTTGAACACATATAGACCAAAAAATGAGCGCCGAAATTTCGTTGTAGCATCCCTTTAACTCTTTAGTTAGTTTATTGCTGATAGACCTTAAACGTTTCCGTAAGTCTGAAGGGATTCTTTTTCTTAATAAATGTTAGATAAAGCCTCTCCCGCTTCTTTATTTTCCTTAAGAGCTCTTTTGTTAACCAAGGTTTCCGAAATTTCGGAAAAATCTGGTTACGTCTGCGACGTTTTAGATTTCCTACTTAACGTAAAAACATGTTGGAAACATAAAATATAATTTGTGTCATGTTATGCGTTGGGCGTGATCTTTCTTACGCTTCTCGCCTTCAGGGCCATTGATTGCGTTTAATCCGAAGAAAATGCGCAATTTGGTGGATACTTTTTCTTAAATTATGGATGTATTATATAGATATTCAGTCTTAGCGCCTATACTCCGCACTTTATACGTGCTCCATACTTTGCACTCTACGATTCTGGTGCACTCAACGCGCTTTTTTAAATTCAACTTTATGTAGAGATTGACAGAGCGTGTCCTTCGAACGCCCGACCTCCAGCACGCGCTCCTTGCCTTCCGCCGTGCTTAGGCTGCGTGTGCGAATTCGAAGGTGCACGTGACGCCGAAGCATTGTCGAAGGAAGGAAGCTCATCCTGAGACGAGACAACTGCAGCTCGTGTCCGTTGTTCTCACGTTATCAAGTTACTGTAGGGGTCACCGTCTGACACTGGTTTGCCCGGATTATTCTCCGAGCTTTTAGTCGTGGAGGACGCAAAATTTAAAATAAAGACCGCATTTGTTTGAACGAAATTTGGACACTGTATAGTCTAGCTCCGGAATCTGTTGTAAAGCGTCCTTATACGTATCCGGACGCAGCAAGATCGTCTGCGTTCCTAAGCAACTCCGCGCGTTTCTCCAAACGCGTCCACGTGCATTTGTTTACCCTCGACCTGAAACATGAATCACGGCGTGAAGTTTTCTGCTTCGTCATCACGCGTTCTCTACTCGTTCTTTATTTTGCCTTTTAATTGGCTTGCTCCTTTGCGACTTTTGATGTTCCAAAGACGCTCTTTAGTAAGCATGCTCGTCGTATCATTCATGAAAACTCCCCCTCCCCAAATACCCCTGTGTACAGGCCGATTTACATTTTGAAATGAATTGGCGTCCACCTAATACTCCTGCTCTTTATTTTGGAGGCGAAGCATCAAGTAGGAAGTTTAAAATATATCGTATTATCTATTTTTTCCGTGACCCGTTTTATTTTAACAGACCCTTTGCTGTTCCAGCCCGTCACCGAACGTCATCATCATGGTATTATTCCGCAACGTTGGTTTTACCGTCGCCAGAATAATGAAGAGAAACCATATCGCGATAACGCTGTTGGTCTGGCGCCTGACGCGACCACAAATGGGCAAGCCTGGATGTCCGTGGCAGAGATAGCGAGCGGTGCCACGCCGAGGTTGCCGCAAAAACGCGAATATTGCGCCAGCAAACCCGGCATGTTCAGACAACCACTGTTCTTGCAGGAAGATTAAGAGGTTTGGCAGCGCCATTATCATACCGCCGAACGTGAACTGGCGGCAAAGAACGCGCGACAATACAAATCCATCTTTACGCCTGACGCTGATGCAACAGAGATTCGACTTGTTCCAGCACAGGCTGGCAACAGACAGCAACGATGCCGGAAATACCCAGCACGCCCGCCCACGGTTGATAACGGCAGATTTAGCAATCTTCATTTTCGCCAGCGGCAGCAGAGAATAAAGTTCATCAGCGAGAAATGAGAGCAGCAACTTCCAGCCGCATTGTCTTGCTGTTTGCTGCATAACTGAATGCCAGTACTGTCTGGTTCCATTCACAAACAGAATATTAAAAAGTAATATACATTTGTTGTTCACTCATATCATTATAAACTTTGCGCACTGATATCGAGCGTCGTCATCCTGAAATTTAGTCGTCCTTCACGCTGATGGTCGTGACAAGGTATCAGGTGTCGAACAATGACGATCAGAGAATGGTAACACGACGATATCGACGAACTGCTACACATATTACCAGTTAATGATAAAATGAGCGTCCGCAATGTCGGCAGGTTTCGCTTCCATTGTTACCTTCCATCTGCCGCCGCCGCTGAATTCATACAGCATTATCGTTAATGCTGGCAAGAGAACAACAGGCTGCCAGCGCATATTGTTCATCGGCAAACTGCTGATGGTCAGCGGTTTGTCGGCATCAGAACGGCGAGGGAAGAGAATGAATAACGAGAACAATATTGAACAACTAAACGGCGAACAACGCCAGGCCAGAGAGCAATATGGTTTTACGAACTGGCGAGCACGCCAGAACGATAAAGATGGAGAATACGGTTTGTAGCACCAGCAGCCGCCCATTACCGCCGAGGCGGTCATGCTGTTGATGAATGTCGCAGGTCGACGTCATTATTCAATAAAGCCATTACCGCACGAGCAGCATTCCTGGATCGATGGCCTTCAGCACCAGCCCAGCGTCGAGGTGATGCCATTGATGAGTCGTACAAAGCTGACCAACCAATAGATCGAGCAATGACGGCAGTTAACGGCAACGGCGACGACGGCAATGCCAACGTCCTGCCATCATTACCCGCCGCAGGCACCTACCAGCAACAGTAATGGGCAGAAGCCATGACGCAGCAACATACTGGCAAACCAGACACAGCGCAGATAGTTCACCGAGCAGAGCGTCCAGCACCAGACGAGATGCTGAATACACCATCAAGAGAAGACGCTGATAAAGGTACAGAATCCAGCGGTCAGTTTATGGAATCTTTCAGCAGGTCTGTTACATGCCTGAATGAATGATGGCGCACCTTTTCAACACTCCCACACAGCGCCCTGGATTTACCCGCCCGCTTCAGATCCAGTGTTTGTTCTGTTCAGGCTGAATATTCGCGCCGCTGACGTTATGTCGGCCAGAGGTTTCCGCCGCTTCAGTCATATTTTATCTTTGCCGTTTTCTTCAGGTAGATTGCCACGCCAGCGTTTTCACGATCAGGGTTAAATAAACGGAGCGCAGGTAATGGCGACAAAGCAATGAGAAGAATGGAAGTTGATAATGCTGGCTGGCTGGCGATATAGCGTATTCAGCACATTGGCAGTAAGATACGGAGAACAGCGGGAATGACAGCTGCAATGCCGGATTTTAACCCGCCAGCACCGGCTGTCGAATATCCACGCCGTCGGCCTGAAGAATTCGGTCATCACCGCCATCGCCGCCCATATTTTGCTTCATTAAACGCATCGACTATAGCGCATCGCCCGTTGCGGTTTTCGATTTCACCGACATGCCGCAGCGGTTGCCGGAATGCTGCCGTTAACCGAGCGTATAGAGTGACGAGGATGACGTTCAGAAAGTCGTGCCAACACCTGCTGAATCACGCGATTGCCATACCCAGCGTTGGATTTATTGGGCGATACTTGCCGATCGGTTTTGTAGAGAATTTCGCCAACGCAGACGACAGCCCAGCAGAACATACCGGGAATGATATTGCTTTCACGCAGAACACGGTTTTAGCGTTGATTTACGTTACCATTTCGCCGCGCGTTAACCATCAGGCGGCGACGAACGCAATGAGCGGCAACAAGAAGCGAAAGGTTACCAGACGCAGATGGTCGCCCTTTCTTCATGAGCAGTCCGGATAGCGCTGTTCAGATTTCCTGACGCCCAGCCCCAGCACTTTCCAGCAGGTACCAGCAGCATAAGAGGCAGCAATGTTGCAGCAACAGCACCAGACATGTTCATCGAAATCGAGCCGCAGAACATCATTACGCAGGTTACTGTGCTGACGGCAAGACCAGCAGTTTTGTAATGCAGAACAGCAAGAATGAATAATGCCCCAGAAACGATTAAATAGTAGGTAATAGTCGCATAAAGCCACCAGAACGCCGTCATTAATGTTTAGGGATGTCCAGTGATTAACAAACTCATCGAAGATAACGGACGACGACCACAATGCAGGTTAAACCGATGCCTGAATAAACGATGTCGAGAGGATTGGTGTTGCCACGAATTGCGATAGACCAGGTTAATGATGATGCCAGCGCGTTACCGCCAACAGTTCCAGTCCATTCTGCTGATGCGACCGTACTGAAAACTGCCCTTTAGCGGCGAAAATGGTCATCCGGCACGGCTGTACTTCCATTTGAAGAAGAGAGGCGTGGTGCTTCACCTTCAGCGTCATCATGCTCAAAAGAACGAAGAGAACTGAACCAGAAACGCCCGTCAAGACATTTATAGACGCGAAACGCCTTATCTTGCATCTGCGCTACAAACACGCCGATTTGCTGCTGGTAATGCCATAGCGCTGAATTTATTACCTGGCCTGTTTTGTTAACGGTGCGAGAATGACCACATTAATTGTCATGGCATACATAATATATATATATATTGCGGTTATTAACGCCATCTTCGATTACCCACTTTAAAGCGCTTTCGCGTAACGTGATTAAGATAAACATTTTTCGCTGACACACTTTGTATGGGCGAGCGTGAAAACATAACGATACGGTCGCGAGAGATGATAATGTTATGTTATTGCCGCCAGTTGATGCCGCAACACTTTTTGGCATACCACAGCACGGTCATCGCCAACGTAGTCTTAAAGAAGTTGTTCCATTCTGTTCAACAGGTCTGGAAAATCATCAACAATGATTACGCTACATTATTGCTCAACGAACGGTTCGATCCCGAATTACGTTATTTTGTTTATGAATTGAAAGTTTTGGATGAAACAGTTGGTAAACGGTAGGAAAACGGGGTTTTAGAACGCAAAGAGCAGTACTGTCTACGCGATAAAGATTTTAAATGCGGAATATTGAAGTTTTTGTTTTTTTTAATATACAAAGTGCATTTCTTTGATAAAAGGCCAACGCAAGAAGGTATGCCGTAGGCGGCTTTCTGGGCGGCGTGCAACGAGGACGGTCAGTGAGTGACTGGTGTTGAACAAGTGTGCTGTATCATTCTTCGAAGTTGGTAGCAGCAAGGAAAATCTAACAAGGTAGAACAGAGTCCAGGCTGTGATCGAGAGTACTGCGTTATGCAGTTTATCGTCCTTGAAATATTATGTCATTAATGAAGGTATACAAATATATAATGTTTCTCAAGTGAGCTCTTGTTAAATTGATGTATTTGCTTAATTAAAAACGACAGTGATGAAGTAAACACTTGTATATAATTGGCATAAAATAGTTTTGTTTTATTACTTCGAGTGCAAAGTGTGCTATGCGCACTTCGAACCGCCTCAAAGTTAAATAATTGTTTTATTTTTTTTTAGCTAGAAACCCCATGGATAGTCTCATGCGCTTCGCTTGGAGTTCCTTGTTTAAAACATGTCACGTAAACCATATGAGTGCTTACGAAAAATTCGAAAACATATTGTGTGAAAAAATTTACTAAAGTACACTCAATTACGGCGCAAAGTAGATTTTGCAACTATCCAGTCATCCTTTCTCAGTGTCATCAATTGTCATTAATCTGGACAATCCAGGGTTGTGAGTGAGTTCCTAGATCGTCGAATTCAATCAAAACATTTAAAATGTAGTCTTGACCTTTGTTTGAGAAGTTTAAGGGAAAATCAAACTTTAAATTTGTTATACCTTTACACTCTACATTTACGTGATTGTTTGTTTGTGTTGCTAAAAGGAAAGAAACGGTAGTGTGGACCTCCACATCGGGGCAAGCGGCAAACTTATTTTATTTATAGTTAGTATACAACTGGAAGGAGAGAGGTCCAAACGAATTACTTTTATCCGGTGGAGCTTTTTCCACCCAACAAAATACTACCAAGCCACGGACGATGACGGACCATACATTGTTCCTTTCCAGAGCTTCATCCTAAGCCCAGCGGTATTTCCGTAAGGCGTTCCGGCAGTAGCCTCTCTTCCGCCGGGTTTTGTTTTGTCGGACACAGCCACAGCGCAATCTCCCGTAAGAAACCCAAACGCAGAGCCGAAGTAGAAGGTACGTTGTTTCCGCCTCGAGCCACATGTAATTAAGTTCCATGGAATGAATTGTATCCCTCTCCTGAACAATTCCCCCGAACAACCCCCTAGTAACGCGCCGGTTGCAACGAGAAAGGCATTCAAGGATGCCACGGCTGCCAGCAAACATATCTGCCCAACGCAGTGGCACAAGCCTTAATTTGGATTCGTAGATTCGTTTTCGTGCTTTTCCTTCTTCATTCACCTTATCTTGGCTTTAACTCCGGCTTCGGCCAGTTTGTCTTTCTGTGCCGCCGTAATGTGTCCAGTGGTCTGGCTGACCGCCGTTCTAACCTGCGGCAAACTCGGTCGCGTTGCGCAAGGCTTCCGCGTCGTTTGTCTTCCGCTTGGAGCGTGGAACCTCGCTTGTCGACAAACCAGCGGACGCCTCGGGTTCTTCGTTCACCTCGACAGAAGGCAGCGCTCAAGTTTAGTGCCGTGCTTTATGAGGAGGAAAGAATGGTTTACTGGCGTCGTTTTGAGCGTACGTAAGACGCACTAACCGTAGCCCGTTAACGTGTTCGCTTTACTGTCCAGAGTGAAATCAGTGGTAACACCGGTAACGTACTTTTTTGTTGCTATTGTTTTGTTTCTAGTAGTTACTCTCTTTTATCTTTTTTCACAGTTAACAAAAAAGGCTTGAATGCGGTAGCTGTGACAATCACGTGCTTCCCGCGTTATTTGACAATCCGTGCTCCTTGCTTGAACCGCTAATTTCCGAAGTCATATGCTAATGAGTTTCGGAAGCGTAGCTGAAAACAATAAGTGGTGTGCGGACACGCACATCACGAAAAATTAGTGGCGTGCGAATACGCACACCACTAATCTCATCACGGCTGGTACCGTGATGAGAAAGTTACCGGTGGCGAAGAACTGAAGCGCGACAATCACCTGCAGCTCCGTAGAAACGTCTTGACTGCGGAACGTCGCTGCTTCCAGGTGCTGCCGAAGTACCTTGACCAGATACATGGTGCTGTCGTACCCGAAACGGAATCGCTGCTGCAGCTCGAACTCGTCGAACACGTCGAGAAGAATAATGGGGTCTCGGGACACGCGTTCCCTGCCTATAAAATCAGAATGCCACACTGCCGATACATGCGTTCTCGCCGAGCAAGGCGTCTCGACCTAGATGTCATGTCTCTAGGTTGGCACACACACGGAGAGGGTTGTTAAGTCTGCAGATCACTCGTAGTCAGTCCGTCAGTCGGTCAGTGGGTATGTCGGGGGAAAGGCTTAGCAGTCGGCCGAGAAACGGTTCAAAAGAAGTGCAGGTGCTGAAAGAGCGAAATTGGTAAAAACACGCAACAGATAGCGTAGCCAGACATTTTGGGACGCTAAAATACATTCGCTGCATTTAGCAAAGCTACCCTATAAAAGAGACATTGAGCAAAAAACAGACACTCAGACATAACAAGAACAATTTGTAAAAAGGATCACAGTTAAAAGTAAGAGAACACGCGCAAATTATACATTTATAAAGAAAATATCTGTGCCGCGATTAGAATCTGTAACTTTCACGCAGCGACAAGTCCCGCTTCTATTACGTCTCGACTACTGCAGATGGTGTAAGCCACGTTGCTGGCGCTGATATATAAATATAATGCCACCGCTGTTATTTCGCGAGATTGTTCTGTTATTCTGCTTATATTCACGTTCCCTGGCCGTAACTCTCCCTGTCGATTCGAAAGTATAAGGGAGCGGTTATTTGAAGTCGAATCGACAGCCTATGTGGTCAGTTTCTGCAAGCGAAATTGAACGTTTTTTGCTCGGAGCGCCACGGATTTCCCTGTCATCAGGCAGGGACGCTAGCTACTTCCATGACCCCATAGAACTGGTCATGCGGAAAGAGAAGTCCATCTTGGCAGCAACCGCGGCCGCGAGATGAGCAAACCGGACCAAAGGTGCTACTCCTAAAGCGCTGGATATCCTGATTTATCCAGGTGCTGCCAAGTTTGATCGTGCCGCGGGCGCTCTGTTGGAAGCATGCAACGCGTCGCCATTTTCGGTTTATGGCGCATCCCACATCCAGACGCGCACGCTCCTATTGGTCTTCTGTGGCTGCCGGTGACGCGCCGTCGTTTGCGAGCACGTTTCTATTGGTCTAATGCAGATGCCGGCGCCGCGCCGCCGCGCGCAAACTAGATTGCCGGCGACCGAGTATGCACCAGCTTGGCGGTACTTGTTTATAAACTTCCTCCAGCGCTTCAGGTACTCCGCCAGAACAGCGATACTCACGTTCGCTTGTATTTCTGGCCGGGATGTCTAGCACCAGCTGCAAGGATTCTGACATCCGACAATATGACACGCCAGCTTCCGTCACGTTACCTGCTGTGCAGTTCGGGACAACTTTCGATAAATAAGCGAGATAGAACTCTCAACACACCAGTCAAAGACCCGTTCGGAACACCGTAGTTTTATTTTATGTTGGATCGCAGACTACACTACGAGCCATCAAAGCCAATCTAATGCCGCACTAGTGTGAGAATCGAGTCAGTTTATTGGCAATTCAGCAGTGTAGAAAATAACGACATTAATGTTGAGGCACACCCGCCAGCCCAAGAAAACACATATTCCTTTGTTTGAAGGTTAGGATTGGAAAACGTCTGAGAGGGCTCAGAAACTCTATGTAATAGTTAACAAAGCGACTTGCATTTCGAGATTGGAAACCGTCCAACGCGTCCATTTATAAAAACAATTTAGGGAAAAAAATCGCAGACATATGCATTACTTTTGAGAGGTAATGCATATGTCTGCAGTACGTCTCAGAACGTGAACATCGTAGAGATAAAGTAGTACTTCATTTGCCGCAAGCTAATAGATACATCGATGTCAGTTTCGCCATTCACTAATCATCTCGTGTTCAAAGCATGTAAAAAAAACGCATGGAGGTTCACACGCATTGTTCCAGAAAACAACATAAACGAAACACATGGGAAGTGCGTCAAGACGAGAACAGACGTTCTGGTCATCACGTAAAAGCGCTCGACTTAAGCAAAACGCTCCACGATGTTAAGAGGCCGTCAGGCAAACTCGTTCTCGGTCGAAATTGTGCACCCCAATACCTCCGGTCGAGTCATCTCAAAACGCCGAGTTCCCCCGTTGGCCATCAATCGCAGCTGCTTTGTTCATTTTACGCTCAGCTCTCTTTGTGCCTCGCCTTGTCTCCGCCCGAACGGCATTCTGGGATGCCCGTGTACAGCCGCGAGCGTCTGCCAGTGTCAGCGAAAGTTATGGCCGAGAGCGACAAAACTTCATTAATTGGTTCGGAGTAATTAAACGAAGGTTCGGCGTGTGGGTCGTCCTTTCTCCGCGGACCCCCTCCCTCCTCCGGCCCCGTCCACTAATACTGCCCGTTCTGTTTCTTCCATTGTTAGGTGCCAGCCAAATCGAAAAGTTCTTTCACCCCGCAAATAATTTCTCTCGATTTCACAAACACTGTCAGTTGGCATCGACCAGTTCCCGCTTACGGATTAATCGCTGGCAGATATCCACCAGTGTAATTGGTTCGGACCCTTCAATGCGGATAGAGCATTCTACGGCACAGCTCCGAGACTAAAACTCATAAATCACAGCCTACTGTTCACTTCGCCTTGTTTTTCTTTTTTTCTTCTTTTCTATACTTTGTTTTGTTTTATGATAGACCCCAGCGGATGCGACAAGCTATCCCAGCCAGTCCAGCTTTGTGAGCACATCACTTGACTTTGAGCCCTAGAGTCGCTGCGCCGCTCCAGAAAGTCCTGTGACGCCCACTGCAAGCACTAATTGAGCACCTAGAAAGACAAGGAAGTATGGTTCCCCGTGCTCCCTTGCCGTAGTGTCTTTTGCAAGGGTTTTTTAATCGGAAATCACTCATTATCTCGAAATCTTCGTAATTGAGCGGAGTTGCCTTTTAAACGTTTAGTTTCCTTCAGTCATTCGTCGCCTCATCAATTGTCATTCGTAACAATGAGAGTTTCGTGCCAAACAAGTGCACCCAAAATAAAATCTAATGGCCGACTTTCTTAGTTAAAACAGCGTTCTCATCAATTCCCCCGTCCGTGACATGGCATGCGAGCTGGCTGTATTGCAGCATCCTTATGAAAGCACTAAAAAGCGGGATCAGGCAGCGCGAAGCAGTATATTCGTCCTGTTTGTCATCAAATTGCTGATCTTGTGGTGTGTAACACTTCACTGACGCCATTGTCAGTTGCGCTTCATGTCATTTTTTTAACTTCTAGATTTTTGAGGGTTGTACGGTCTTGCAGCAGCAAGTCTTCTGTTTCAACTACAGTGAGCCTGAGTGATCGAATTGGCCATAATCAAGACATCGTTTCTATAAATATTTTTCCTTCGGAGGGGGGCGAGAGATGAGTTTTCCAATGAAACTGGATGTCGCACGCTCAAAGTACAATAAATATCAGGAACAAAACATATCTAAAAGGTAAAAAAAAACCTCTGTCATACATCGCGTAAAGTGGGATGCGAAGGTTTCATTCAAATCATTAGCTAGCTGCAATAAAAAAAAATCCTTTCCCTTTTAGGAAAGGGGTGATTAATGACTCCGAGTCTTTTACAAGAAGACAAAAGAGCTCGGGTTTGGAGTCCGGTGCCACGCTTAAAATAATGCCATTATTTCGTTGCAACGTGGGAAGAGAAACCAAAGTAGCCGGCTTATGACTTCTCTTTGACCTCCGCTTCAAAGAAAAAGCGGCAACAAGAAAGTTTAAATGATGGGTGCCGAACAATAAATTGATAAATATATTGGCGAGAGAGGGGGGGGGGTTAGGAGGCAAAAAATGTAATTGGGAGTTGCGAAAATGTCAGGACAGGTACGAAACTAACAAAATAAAGCAGGGAAGAACGTTAGGAAAGAGAGATGCTCGCTGGCGGGAGCGTCCGTGTCCTTTATCTTACGTACAGGACGGAGAGACTCGAAGGGGGGGGGAGGGGGGCGCTGCAACGTGTCTGATCGAATCGTGATGGTTGAAGCGTTGTCACTTCGCTCGTACCTATCTTTAGCTTCGTTCCCGTCGACCAAGATAATGAACTAGGGGAAAGGTTTTCTGCATTTGGCTTCTTCGGAACGGCAGGGAATAGACACGAACATCGGCGGTTCCGACGGGACCATAATGCTGGCGACACTTTGACATACAGAAAGAAGCACGCAACTTCCAAGTTTTGTATCTGGTTTTGTTTTCGAACTTTAATTTGCACAAAAACACGGGCATCGCGCATTGTTAAACTAAAAATAGTAAGAGACTCGAGCAACTTCAACTCGCCGCGGCAAACCGAACCCGCCTAACCTGTCGCTGCTTTCTTTCTCCGGTTTTCTGTCACTCTTCTTTTATTAGTTCTCTCAAAACTATCAATGTCAGCGCTTACAACTTGCCGCGTTCTGACTCCCCCCCCCCTTGCGATTACATTGCCCAACTATTATTTTGGTTGTTGTTTCTCCTGCTCTTTAGATGGGGAGGATTGTCTTTATTTGCCCCGCTCTTTCGTTGCTTTCACATTAAAATATAATGTTGTTTGCTTTAACGGAATCCAGTTTATAAATAAAGAGCTCGAAGCGTGATACGGCGCACTCTCCGCGAATCATTTATTCTGAGGAAATCATCATCCTTAAAGCGGATGATGATTTACTTTTATTGTATTCTGGAGCTTCTTCTCATATTTCATGATCGGCCACTCGCCTCCAAAAATAAAGCAAGTCTAAAGTTCTTGAACGCTGATATTCTATAAACTTGATATCTATTGTAAAAGGCTGTGCGAAAGTGGTTTTTCCTGTTTTACATCACATTTTAGACTTGTCTCTGGAATCAGGTCTACTCCCGACAAAATGGAAGAGCTTTGTTGTTATCCCGGTATTTAAGTCGGGTGACAGAACTAAAGCGAACAATTATCGACTTGTGTCACTGCTCTCTGCACATTGTCTAAGGTTTTCAAAATTATACTACGTAGCTGTCTTTACAGATATTTTCACCAAAACATCGTGCCTGATTAACACGTATTTTTGGAAAGGTCGTTCGGTGGAGAAGAATTTGTGTTGTTTTCTGCCTGATGTTGTCCCCATTGTTCATAACCGAAAACAGGTTGACGTGGTCCACTTTGACATTACGAAGTGCTTTTGACAAGGTGGATCACATTACGAAGTTTTCTGACAAGGTGGCTAAGTTGAATATGCAATGGTTTATGCTCTAGGTATTGTAAGCTTCCTTGGGAGCTATAGTATACTTGTCTAAACGCGAGAACTTGGCACGTTTGTCAATCTGCTCCATCTAATCCTTTAGTGGCTATGCCGGGCGTCCCACAGTGAAGAAATCTTGGCACTCTTCTGTGTTTGAATTTTTTAAAATTATCTTACTTCATGTGTGAAATACTCAAAATATTGTTATTTGCCAATGGTATAAAACTGTGTTAACTGGCAAATACTCTGAAGGACTGTGTTCGTCTTCATCGTGACGTATGCTCTATTTCTGCGTGGTGCTTGACTAATGGTCTTATGTTGAACGATTCAAAAACAAACGTTATTTCTCTCAGCAGGAAACGTGACGCTTTACAGTTTTGTTATTCTTTAGACACAACTGTTATCAGCCGTCTGTCTCTGATTAGGCATTTGGGTGTATATTGAGACACTGAACTTTATTTTAATCAACATGTTACAAATATTGTCAACTCGGCTCTACGAGGGTTTGGTGTTATAAAGCGTATATCGAGTATTTTGAAAGATAGACTCATTTTATCAATGTTATTTCGCTTTCTTGTGCGACGCCGTTTTGAGTTTTTCTCAGCTGTATCGAACTGCATTGGAGAATCAATTCAAAGTCAAATTGGACGTTTAGTGACTTATACAGCGTAAGGTCGGTCTGCCAGATGGGACAGCACTGGTTTACACTGTAGATGAGCTATTTTGACAGTGCAGTACGACTGCTAACCCGGGGTTTTTAACGTGCTCACGCATAGTGATACACGACCACAAGCTGGTACGATGATCATCCAGATTGAAACGGGCACGGGTGGGCAGCATTGAAGAGACTAACTCATCCAGCATTTAGAGAGTCCAAGAAAATTTATACGTGTGTTTTATGATCGTTACTTGCAATTTAAGGTCATTTATTACTACTAAATAATATGTGGTCTGATTAGCTTACATTAGTTATGTAATAGACAAATGTTGCGTGATTTTATAAGCTTGCATAAGGTTCGTAATCGAGTAGTCGATTGGACGTCTTTACTGAACTGTGTATGTTTACGTGTTCCTCAAAGGTCCAGCCGTGCACGCTCATTGTTTAAACCTTGCGTTCAACACAAGACTGATCCCATTACCCGCCTACAACTGTCTTTTTTTTAACAAATTGGAATCTAACTTTTATACATTTGATATTGACATTTTTTAATCTGAGCAAACATTTAGAAAGTGCAATGAGATCTTCCTTGCGGTTGATATGTCAACGTATAAAATTGATGTGTGAATTCTTATTATTTCGACGTAGTGCACCACTAAAAAGGCAGATAGCTGTTTGTTTGCACCGAAAATAAAGCATTATTTTTATATTAATATTATCTTGCGGAAACCGGTGGTTCATTAGAGTCAGAACAATATTGGTCGTACTTTACCTTCAAAGTGTTAGAATAAATCAAATCACATGCGTTTTTTTTGTAAGGTAGGTTTTTTTATTATTACGGGAAATAAAAACGAAATCAATTAATAGAAAAATTATATTGTTAACATTTATACAGATATGTGAAAAAGCGTGACTCGCTAGGGAGGAGGGAAGTGTGTTTTGTAGGAATAGTGGGAGTTATCAGCTTGAACGAACATCTTGTCTTTGAGAATCCAGCGCGTAGCCATAATTCGCTCCACTTTAAATACGAGCGCAACGTATACGCCACAACCTGCTGGAGTAATCGGCAGAGTCAGAGGTGCATCGCCACGAGGCTCATCTCCTTTGTGTGTTTACTATCACTGACAAACCAATCACGCACCAAAGCAGCCCAGTACCATGGCGGCTATTTCACTCTGCGTGATTGCTTTAGTCGGAAGTTGTAGATGTTCAAAGGTGATGAGCGGCAGTGACGATGCCCTTTTGATTGGCTCCATTGAATCCGAGGGTAACTCGAGGTCAGACTTAAAGTGAAATGGATTTAGATTGATAAGGCAAAATGTGAGGCATCGCCCGCAGTATCTACGGAAGA
>JAZHYW010016633.1:0-19452 GCA_037355805.1 Ixodes ricinus
TTCTCAACTACACATGGAGGCTGATTCGAAATCCAAATTGTATATTCCACCGTTTGTAACGAATTCAACATAAAAAAAGCTTTTTTTAATATTTTGTTTGAAAATGAACGAGGCCGATTAATCGATTAATTAATCGATTAAAGGGTGGCGGTTAATCGGGTTAAACGTTTTAATCGACGCCCAGCCCTAAAAAAAACAAAAAAAACACATTTTTAATTGTTGTTGTTCTCGCGTCGTGTTCTTTTCCCACCCTTCTTTTACCCACAATACATTCCGTTAGAGGTATACGCACTGGTCTTGAGTTTTAAGCCTCTAAATATACTTAAACATTCTGTTCTGTTATCAACATGAATTTCGCATTAAAAATATAAAATTTCGCATTTAAAAATCTAGGTTTCCAATAGGAAGTGCCTTTTACTCTAATGTTTTACAATGTTATATTTTGATATTTCTAACGTAGTATAGATTATGTAGCGCATAGGGTTTAGGCTTGAGGCCTCTCCAATTATGGCACCGGCGGAAATTGTCTGACAACCCGCTTTCGGCAGTTGCGATTTTATAGTGTTGAGACGTTTAGAATTGCAAGCTTAATATTATGCGCCTAACGACCTCAATATCTTTTATATGATTATTTATTAAACGTCCCTTAGATTAATTTAATAAAGAATAAAATATACAGCTATGACCCATAAACCCACCATGAGCATTTGCTCTTTTTTTAGCATATTTAGAGGCTTAAAACTCAGAACTAGTGCATATACCTCTAACGGAATGTATGCTGGCTAAAAGAAAAACGTAAAAAAAACGCAACCCGAAAAAAAATTTTTTTGTACAGTGTGTTTAAATTGAACGAAGGCAGCAACATTGCAAATGGAAGATTTCAAAGGGGAAGGGGGCCGCCCCCCCCCCCCCCCCCGAAACAAAATCCTGGCTACGTGCCTGCTTCCACCATATCTGTTTCTGCGCCAAAATGACCGATTAAAGCCCAAATGGAAGTCATGTGCAGTTCCTCGAGTGGCCGCTGCGTTAGAAATGACGGCGTTGTGATTAGCTCGGTTCTCGAGTACGGACCGGTGCCACTTTTTCAGAGCAATCTCTATGGGAGTTTCCCAACTGAGTGGTTCTGGTAACGTTGGTATTGCATAAATGCTTGAAAGAAACAAAATTGAGGTTCAGCTTTCAGCCAAGGTTGAGGATTTTAGTCTATAAAGGTAGCTTTTTTTTCCAGTTCTTTACATTTTGAGGGGTACTGTCGCATTTTTTTTTTGCTATGTATTATTTTTATGTTTATTTCCTGTTTGTTTTACTTCGGATATTATTTGCATAAGCATTTTGGAGACTGTCCTCGCGCCTGTGGATATTGTAATCATTGATTCGGGAGCCCTAATTCGGTTCTTATATATTTTTAGAGCCATTGTAATTTCAACTATAAGCAAATAATTTAAAAAAAAATGAAGCGTGTGTATGTGAATGTGGTCGTATTAGCGCGTGTGGATTGTAGTTTTATATTAACCCTATTAAAATATTCAGATATGGCGAATTGTCACATTTTTATTTGCCTGGGTAAAAAAAGTGTGTCAACCAATTTTATTTTAGCGATCTGGTGTCTTCGAGTATATGAACTACGTTATTATTATTTATTGAAAATATAAGAACGTAGGATTGCATTATCCCATATTGTCAAGTTCTATGATTAATTTACCAAAATTCACAAAATAAATGTACAATTCGTGATATTTATTCGACGATGCTTAAGCCTCCTCAAACATTGGGGCAAGGAATGAACAAATGTGTTTCATTCTTAACATGTCATTTGAAGTTATATGGACCAAGATGGTCACTCCCAGAAATAAGTAATTGTAAAGTAATTGCATTACGTTTTGAAGTAATTTGTAATTGTAATGAATTATTGTTCATGTAGTAGTAGTTGTATTAAAGGGGCACTGACACCCCAAAGGTCCTATATTTTTTTATTGTCTAAAACGATGCAAGTTGTAGTCATAAACACAAAAAAAACCTCATCGCAAAAAAAAAAAAATTTTTCCGCGCGCGCGCGCGCTTTTTTATTTTTGGTTTTTGATTCTCCGGCCTCTCGCCTCCTCCCTTCTTTTGATCGGTGACGTCAAAAATCAGGAAATTTAGAAGCTTTGTAGGCGACATTTCTTTAACGTTTAATAACGGCGATCGTAAAACATGTTTTTTAACGCAATTGCGAACGCACTACGGCCCCTCTTTTTGAAATACCGAAAATCAGAGTTCGGTGTGAAGTCGCTTCCTGGATTTGTATCCTCCTTCAGGAAAACTTGGCGGCGCTCGAGCAGATCGGCGAGTCGGGGAAGAAACCGGTTTTTTCCCGCGCCGGCTCCCTTCTCCTCGCCTCGGGTCGCTGTAGCAACGGCACTTTCCTTCATAGCGCGGAGCGGAGGTCCGAAAGAAAGTCGAGTCGCAGGAGACCGCAAAAGTTGACTTCCTGCACTGGCGCGGATCGCGCGGGAACTTCAAATTTGGCATTTGGAAATTGTTTTTTTAATTCACAAATACTGAATTCCCAAGTTTCGAATTTTGAGGGTGATGTCCCGGCATCGTTTTTAATCGTTTCGGATAATAAAAAAAATGATTTTGATGTGTCAGTGCCCCTTTAAGGTTAAACTACTTTTGGAGCAAAATAATTGTAATTGTAATTAAATTACATATTGCAAGAAATTTACCATGTATGGTCTGCTTCAATTTGCCGCGGCCCACTAGCGCCAGTTGAACCTCTAGCGTACATTATAATTATGGTTTGCACTTGAAGGTCGCGTCACTTGCAGCAGAAGTTGGCCGGTAGGGCACTGCTTCCGGGGGCGCTAGATTGACAATGGGATAACCATAAAAAGACAATACCCGAATTTCGTATTGACACCTGCCAATAAAAAGACGCTAAAGGGTTCTTCCGCCATTTGATTGGCATTTTAGTGCCTACCGCGTCAGTGCCATATGTTAATAAAGGGGCAAGAAAGAGTCAATAAAATTCAAGCGAGACCAATAGAATGGCAATATGGGCAATACAAAGTAAATAAGATGTTTATGAAATGGCAGTCGCCATTTTTATAGGGGATACCTGAATAAAAGCTTCATTACACGGTACTTACGTATCTGTCTTACACAATATTGAAAAATCAGTTGTGTCTAACAATTCTTCAGGCTTGCAGTCTCCGGTGTATTCTTTCGAAAAAACGTTGATCTACAATAGTAACAAGAACATATTTGAGGATCCATGGCGTATGCTAATATATCCGCATGTTGTCTAAAATAGCGGCAGGCTCCTCAAATCGCTCGCAAAAATCAGTTTCTTAACCTATCGCGCTGCCATTTTGCGCAGCGTTGGCCAAGCGTGGCGCATTTGTTCTATAAAATTTGCAAAGAGCGAATCCTACCAGAAGAAAAAGTAATAAAGAAAAGGCTTAACGCCTATGGAAATCCAGTGAAGCCACCGGTCTTCAAACAATAGGGCGCCCTATTCTTTGAAGACCAGTGGCTTTGCTGCGTTTCCATAGAGCTAAGTCTTTTTCTTTGTTTGCTTTTTCTTGAGGTAAGTTGGCTTTTAGCGAATTTTATAGACCAACACGCGACCCTGACATCACACAGGTGCGGTGGCGCTGCCGACGGCACTGCGCATGCGCAGACGCTTCACTTCACGCGAATTCGGTTTCTGCGCACGCGCAGTGCCCGCACCTCGTGTGGGCAAACGCGGGTTTGTTTGTAAACAGCGTGTTGGTCTATAGAAAAAGATTCCCCCCCGTGGGCAACGCTGCTCAAAATCGTAGGGCGATAGTTTAAGAAACCGATCTTCGCGGTTTTTTACAAGAGCCAACCAAACGTTAGTTTTGCAGGCCCTCTCGTGAGAAAGTATGTCGTATGCCATTACTGATTATTTTAAGACCTGCATCATATTTACACAAACATTTGTGCAGCATACCTCCATCGTAAACTGTGATTGATTGCAGTGCAAGCTTACCTTCTTGAAGACGTCCTTCCCGAGTAAATTGTTTTCATATTGGTTATGAGCAGACAAAACTTTCAGAACGGTGTCTTTACAGATATCACCAGCTTTTTCCACTAAAAATAAAAATGCGTATCAATATCAATCAACAGCAGCAGTGACATATTAATTTTTTTGTAAAGAGAAATATCGGAACCAGTTAAATATATACTAATGAGAGGTGCGTGAAGTCGAAACTGTTCATAAAAGAACAACTGTAGGACAGACAGTCAGCACACAAATATTTATTATATGAGATAAAATTTTAAACTTGTTATGATCATTCTGCTAAGTTCGGTGCGCACAGAATATGTCAAGGGCTGTGGTTAGTCAGGCTCGCTTTGGTAGAGCTCTGGCGAGTTTGGGATGCGTTGCACACGTGACGCAGTCATCGATATCTCACCGGGTTTATCAAAATTATCAATACAAGTATAAATTTATTCGGGAATGGCGCGTGGGGGAGTTTAGTTATATGTTTTTCCCGGGTTCTGCTAAGCGCTGTACTAAGTAACACATCTTACTCCTCGATAACTCAATGACCTTGGCGCCGACAGCTTTGTCTACCTGGAATGGGCACACCCCACGGATTTACTTTTTTTTAATTTTTTAATTGGGAGGTCTGGTCGCCACCATCGATTGTCGCGAAAACCCGTTCAGACAGCGCAGACAGCCGTCTCTGTTGTCGGCACGAATTCGATGGCCCCGTGAAAGCGCGGCGGCACTGAAAACACGATGCACATACGACCTCGGACGGTGTTTCACAACAGTTCGGGAAGGATTGGGCGCTGGAGAGAGCGCTGTATAATGCGAATGATCGATGTATATAGATTTTTCTAGTTACAAACACGCTTGGAGAGTGTGCGCAGATAACTGTGTTGTCGTGTCTGCAACAAATACTCATATCTTGTTGTTTAAATTGGGGTGTGTGTATGTTTATACAGCCTAGAACTTATTCCGCCTCAACGGGCGACTTGTGTCCCAGGTGTAGATGATCAAATTTGTCACTCAGTACAGCCACTACAGTGGGGTCTTTAACGTCTATCACGCAGTAGTAATACACTACCGCACGCCCGTACGATGCTCATCCAGATCGAAACCGGCAGGGGTGGGATTGAACCCATGATCCCTGGGTTCTGCAGCGCGAGCTTTTCCTCCCCCGTGCTCCAAGCTGGTCTGTATCTTGTTTTATAATGTATGAAGAGTGTGACTGCGGCACGAGTTTGGTTTGTTTTTGTATTTTTGTATATGTGATCTAGAAGTTAAAACTGGTGATCTCCTCATCCAAAATCAAATTTTATGTCTATGCTGCAGCCCTGACAATATGCATCTGATTGTAAGCTCTTAAAATACGCGTTGTCTAAAACCAAGCCTTTACTTATATTTTTTTATGTAATAAAAATATAACAAGCAATTGCTCAAAGCGACGTGCAAAGGTGAGAGTAATTTTTAATTTCTCAACTACGTTCGCATGACAAGACGTGTTCTTACCATCCCAAGCGCTAAGACCATTGGCTTCAGAGGGCTGCACGGTCATGATGGTGACGTTGAATATTCCGTTCTTTGTGTGGCCTCTTCTACGAGTTTGATTGTGAAGTTAGACGAAAGCTCCGCACGGTACACACTAATTTTCAAGCGCTGGAATATATTTTAGACTGAGTGTGAATGAATATGATGTGCATCTCTTTACAAACTTTGCCTTCCTGAGTGTTACGTACTTCCGCTCTAACGACAAGAACGAATGGAAAATCTCAATCCTTGGATTACCTTCTGGAGCTGTTTCGCGAGAACTTGTAACACCGCGCCTGCAAATGTTTTCATCGGCCGCAGTGTCGAACCGCATATTTTTAACGATTCAATTTGAGTTCAGGTCCACGGCTTTCGGTTCACTTCCGGTTTAGTTTCGATGAGCAAACATTACGATCCAAAGCGTCTTGAACCGGTTCTAACCAATTTTCACTGCCAAAGTTACAATATATTTTCAGCCTTGTTTTGCCGATTATTTTCGTCGTGAAAATAATAAAATAGGTTTTTGATCGTTCGAACAGTTGTGGGCACCCTGGCGGCTCCACAGCCCAGTTGCCCGACTGCGAGGCAAAGGTGCCGAACTTTTCCCGCGTGGCGGCGACGTCACGCCAGCCACGCGCACATCGCGATGCGCCGCCTTGATAAGGCGGATCAGAGGCGGCGCACAGGGAGTCGCTGCCTGGACTCAGGCGCCGCTGGTAACAATGTTAATCGTCTCGTCCATGTCCCATTAAATGTAGTTTCTTGTTGTTGAAACCGTTGGCTCCGTGTTATTCCTCCGGGTCGGGTATGCAGCAAGGCAAACCGACCACAATGGCGCCCAACCGTGGTATGCTACCCACTCGCAGGAATTTCACGGGGCTTGGTTTCTTCTTTCGGTAAGCTTTTTTCCACATCCCCGTGTTTCCTACCGTCGTTCCGTGCTTCCGTCACGTCCGCGTTGGTTGTATTGGCGTGTTTCTGACTGTTTGTTTTGTGACCGCGGCAATCGTTTTGCGCGCTTGTGTTGGTTTCTGGGGGCGTTTCCTTTTTTGCGCTTGTGTTGCGCTTGTGTTGGGTTTTGGGGGCGTTTCTTTTTTGTGCTTGCAGGAATGCTCACACGGGAGCAGGAAGCCGCGATGGCCGCAGCGGCACAAATGAACCTGCTCACGAAGGTCACGGAGATGTGCGACTCCGTGATGCAGCGCCTGGCCCACACGCCTGGCCAGCAGGAGACCCCACCGCGAGAGCCCCGACCACACTTGACGGTTCCAGTCTACATGGGGTACGACGACGTCAAGTCCGTGGCAGACTTCCTGGGCGAGCTGCAGACGTACCACCTTGCCTCCGGTGCCTCGGAAGCCTTCATCGTGGAGCGGATTGTCCCGCTGGCGTTGCAAGCCAGCGCCAGGTGCTGGTTGGGGTCACAGGCCCCCTTCACCAGCCTGGCGGACTTCCAGACAAGGCTTCGCGAAGAGTTCCTGCCCGCAGGCTACGCAACGCAGATTCTCCGAGAGCTCGAGGCAAGGACGCAGCACCCGGACGAAAGTCTGGTCCGGTACGTTCGGGTCATGCAAGAGCTCTTCAAGAGGGCGGACCCGAAGTCACCGGAGTCGGACAGAGTAGCTCGGGTCAGAAGACAGTGTCACCCAAGGTACCACGTCTACCTGATCAACCGCACCTTTGAGACCCTTGAAGAGCTAGCCCGGGGCGCCCGCCTCATCGAGGAAGCTCTTCATGCCGAGCGGAACTACGTGCCGCCGCCACCAGCCAAGTACGCGCTCGAACCGGCATGCGCATGGCGGGGCCCCGAGGCCTCCACGCAAGTGGACTGTCCGAACGAGACCTCCCTTCCCCACCACGTCAACCAGGAGAGTTGGCGTGGCATGCATGGTGAGCTCCCGTGCGGGATAAGCGTATGTTCGCCTAACTCTCCCCGAGAGGTCCCCGGAGGTCACAGCGGGGCCCGTGAGGGTTTCGGGCGGGGGTCGCCACGACAGGTGGGAGGTCGTGTGCCGTGCCCTATCGTAAGCTGGGGCCCAACGGAGATCACCACCCAAGCGAACCATCTTCATCAGTCTGCTCCTGCAAGTGCTGGCGAAAGCTGGCACGGTGCGGTCGCAAACCCGCAGCCCAGCAGCATTGACCCCCGCCGCAACGGAACAAGCCCTCCCCAACACAGCCAGTCGCAAGCCTGGTGGAGGCCCTCCCATAGTGGTTCCTTACCCGATCACTGGAGGCGGTCCGACGGGCACCTCGGTGCGGGTGGCCTAAGCAGGCAACTGTCGTCGGACTGCTGCTACGACTGCGAGCAGCCCGGCCATCACCAAAACCAGTGTCCAAGACTTCTGGACACTACAAACAAGAGGTGGCACGAGACGGCGGCAAAGGGCCGGAACCAGAACAACCAGGGAAACTACTACGGCCGGCGACGCTGAAACCAGACAGCCACTCGCCGACGGCCGTTACAGTCCCTGGGAGCAGTGAGGCCACGGCACAGATTCCATCGGTATGTCGAATCCAGCCCGAGCCTAACATCATTGAACCGCGCATGACGATTTCACTGCTCGATTTTCCCATTGCCGCACTTTTGGATTCTGGGGCCGCTATCTCGCTTATAGGGGATTTCGTTTTCGAACTCTGCAAAGCAAAAAAGATAAGCCTCCGGGAGTGCGAAACCCGTTTGCAGCTAGCTTCTGGTACAGCGATAACAGCTGGAGGAGCCGTGAGGCTGCAGATTCGGTTTAATGGAAAGAAGCGGCGTCAGCGATTTCTTTATATGCCGGGACTCGTGGTACCTGTGATCTTGGGCCGAGATTTCATTACAGGCGAAAGCATGACGCTTGACTTTTCTGGTGGCGGATACCGGCTGGGACAACAACCGGAGCTGACTCCGTTTACCAGACGGGAGGACTGCATTCGTAACCTGCCCACTGCAGCCCACTTCACCGTTGTGCCGGACGTCTTGCCTGCCGGCGTTCGAGAATCGTTGCGAAAGTGCCCCGCAAGCAGCCAGCAGAAGCAGGAGCTGCAAGCCGTCCTGCAGTCTTTCTCACCGATGTTCACGGAAACACCTGGAAAGACTGACATCCTGCTGCACCGCATTGAAACCGGTGACGCGCCGCCTCGGAGGTGCAACCCTCGACCGATCAGCGTCCACAAAAGGGCACTCCTTGATGCGGCGCTCGAGGAGATGATCGACACCGGTTCAGTACGTGAGTCGAAGAGCCCCTGGGCGTTCCCCGTTGTTCTCGCTCCGAAAAAAGACGGAACCGCCAGACTCTGTGTGGATTACAGGTGGCTTAACGATGTGTCCGTACGAGACAGCTACCCTTTCCCCAGCATTTCCTCCGTGATGTACGCGCTCGGTAACGCGACCGTGTTTACAACGCTGGATTGCAGTCGCGGGTTTCTTCAGATCGAGATTCACCCATCAGACGTTCCAAAAACTGCTTTCATCTGCCACAGAGGGTTGTTCGAGTTCACCCGACTGCCGTTTGGCTTGTCTAACTCTCCAGCCAGTTTTCAACGCCTGATGGATGTTGTACTTGGGAACTCGAAGTACGAATTTGCCATGGCATACATGGATGACGTGGTTGTTTTCTCGAGAACTATTGAGGAGCATGTCGAGCACCTTCGCATTGTACTTGAGCGAATGCGTAATGCTGGGCTCACGATTCATCCCGGAAAGGTTCAGTTGGCCGCGCCCAAGATTAACCTCCTTGGATTCGTTGTGGATAACGGCACGCTCCGCCCCAACGAAGATAAGTTGCGCGCGCTAACGGAATACCCAAGCCCACATGACGTAAAGAGCCTACAAAGATACCTCGGAATGATTGCGTTCTACCGGGATTTCATTCCGCACTGTTCCGAGATATCCCAACCGCTCAATCACCTTCTAAAAAAAGGCGTCAAGTGGTGTTGGGCCGAACAACAACAATGCGCATTCGCAGCCCTTTCAAAAGCCGTGACTGACAACGCTTGTTTACAGCTCCCAGACTTGAACAAGCCGTTCGTTCTGCAGACAGATGCAAGCGACTGTGGCCTGGGTGCTGTCTTGCTGCAGGAGTATGGCGGTGTGCTTCGGCCAGTTGCTTTCACGAGCCACACGCTAACTCCAGCCGAGCGCAACTACAGTGTCGCAGAACGTGAATGTCTCGCCATTATTCATGCTTTGAAGCGCTTCGATATGTACCTAGATGGCGCAACGTTCCAGATTCAATCTGATCACTTAGCGCTATCATGGCTAAGGGGACTTAAGAATCCAGCTGGACGTCTTGCTCGTTGGGCGCTTACGCTACAACAGTACGACTACTCCATCGTGTACCGCCCGGGGTCAACCAACAAAGTTGCTGATGCGCTTTCTCGTGCTCCACTTCCTGAGGAACACTCGCAGGATACCCATGGCTTGGTGACCGTCGCGGTCACGGCACGAGGATCCCCAGATTCACGGTGGGGTACATTGGTGAGCCGCGAGGAGCTTCGCAAGGCGCAGCTGGATGACGGGCTCTGCCAACGCGTGTCCGCTTGGCTGGCAGCAAGAGGTCCAGTCGACCGCCCAAGTGACGAGGAGTTCGACTCCTACTTGATGAGCGACGACGGCCTCCTGCTGCGCTACATCCCCAGGCCGACGACGATCCGGATGGCTCGGCGTTCCGGACCGTGATACCCCGCAAGCTACGTAAGCTTTTCATCCGATACATGCATGACTCTGCCTTGGCAGGACACAGCAGTGGGAGCAAGACTTACGAAAAGTTATCCCAAATTGCTACCTGGCCAGGCATGAGGCAGGATGTGCTCCGATACGCTCGTAGCTGCTCGGTGTGCCAGAAGGCAAAACCACGTGGTGGTCAGCCCCCCGGTCTCATGCAACCAATCGTGAGTCAGAGCCCTTGGCAGATTTGTTGCTGTGACGTCATGGGCCCCTTCCCACGTAGTACCCGCGGCAATCAGTACTTGTTCGTGGTAACCGACCACTTCACGAAGTGGGTTGAGTTATTTCCTTTGCGGAAGCTAGATTCGCAAAAAATCTGGGAGTGTCTACTTGAAACATTCGCTAGGTTTGGCTTTCCTGCACAGCTTGTAAGCGATAATGCCTCCTATCTAACGAGTAAGGTGTTCGTGGACGCATGCGCGGTGCTGGGAATTAAGCACAAAAGAACTTCCCCATACCACCCACAAGCAAACATCACGGAAAGGGTAAATCGGAACCTTAAGATGATGTTAGTGGCCTACACAGAGCGCCACAAGGACTGGGACGCGAAACTGCCCGAGCTGGCATTCGCAACCCGTACGACCACTAATCGGTCAACGGGTCTCACTCCTGCCCAATTGAATTTCGGCAAGGAGCTCGCGTTCCCGCTTTTTAACAGTCTCCTTTCTACAGAGTCTGGGGAAGGCTTCGCCCCTACGTGAAGTTCGCAGAGGACCTGCGAAAGCGCTTCTCCGATAACCTTCGAGAGGCCCGAGAGAATCTCGACGTCGCCCGAGTACAGCAGGCAGAACAGTACAACCAGGGGCGACGTGACTTGCAGTTCGAGGTGGGAGATTTTGTACTCCGGCGTACTCACCCACTGAGTGACGCCGCTCGAGGCTTCGCAGCCTCCCTCGCCAACAGGTGGGAAGGTCCGTTTCGCGTGCGTGAAAAGTGCTCACCACTCACTTACAAACTAGTTCACTGTGAGTCTAGTGAGGAAACCGGACCTGTTCATGTCACCGACCTTAAACGATTTTTTCAAGCAGAAGACGAAGATTCCTCGCAGGACCGGAACGACACTGACGGCAGTCGCGTTCCGGAAACCCCCTTGTCTCCACCAAGGCGGCGGTATAACCTGCGACGTCGGTGACACCAAAGAGAGAGGAACCTTTTTTTTTTCTCCTTGGCTTCGCCTCTCTCGCATTTTGGGGGTAGTTTTCTACTTCCACGGATCTGCTCCCTTTTCAAGAGAGGGGGAGAAGATTGTGTGCCCACCTCAGATCCGTTATTTCGAACTTTCTGGAAGGGGTGCGAAGATAACGTCAGGCTCAACCCTCAACTGAGCCCCATGTCGTCTGCTTCCTTGTTTTTCTACGAAGCTGGCTCATGGACAACACCGTCACCACACCCGCCATCGGAACGACACGGCGGCCGGTCTCATGGTGGACCGCGGCCACCCTCTACAGGACGGAGCGGCGCAGCTGGCTCGGATCAAGGAGGACCACGTGGAGAGCAGCCGACCTGCTGGAGACGATCCAGAGCAACAAGGTGGCCGCCAGCCGAGCCCTGATCTAGAACAAGGAGCTCAAGCGACAAGCTGGAGCTGACCGAGCCGCTGCAGAAAGAGCAGCATGTGACCAAGGAGCGGGGAGAGAGCGGACGCCGAACGCATAGCGCGCGTCAACCAACGTGGCGAGCGCGACCTCCAACGGGCCATCGCGCTCGTCCAGCAGGCGCCGGCCGGACTTGCAACGTCAGTCCGCCCAGCAGCGCCATCCACCCCCTGACGCCCACGACGACGTCTCCGTCATCGACATGCCGGACGAAGCTTGAGGAGGGGGGGGGGAGTGTGGGCACCCTGGCGGCTCCACAGCCCAGTTGCCCGACTGCGAGGCAAAGGTGCCGAACTTTTCCCGCGTGGCGGCGACGTCATGCCAGCCACGCGCACATCGCGATGCGCCGCCTTGATAAGGCGGATCAGAGGCGGCGCACAGGGAGTCGCTGCCTGGACTCAGGCGCCGCTGGTAACAATGTTAATCGTCTCGTCCATGTCCCATTAAATGTAGTTTCTTGTTGTTGAAACCGTTGGCTCCGTGTTATTCCTCCGGGTCGGGTATGCAGCAAGGCAAACCGACCACACAGTCCACTTGTATTTTTTGGGCACAAAGATAGAAAATTGCGCCATCTGATTTGGACGCAATAGTGGAAACAAATTTAGACCAGCATACAGAAACGTGATGTTTATGCGATTCAACATCCATTTATTTACCTCAGTGACATATATTTCAATGGAGTTGGAAGGTTGTCACGAAATGTGGTAGGTCTCCTAAAAAGCCCTTGATCGGTAAAACTTGGCATTGCGGTTTTAAAAGTCGAATCGCAATTTCGCTCTTGAGCTAAGGCATTTATTACAATGCATAAAATCAATAAATGCGCATCTCCTCGCCATATATATCTTTAAATATAGTTTACAAAATGTGTCACAGTACATAACATGGCACAACTGTGCTAAATTCAATATTATTTTAAAAATGTAACAAATATTTCTGGGCGTGCTTTTTCAATCCAACTTTTATAGAAACACTGAGCAGCAATTGCAACTCTTGTTTTCCTAGCCGACATATTGTACACTCAGAACAGAATGTAGGCAAATTATCATGCTGTAAAAAGTGATAAAAAATGTTCACTCCACTTCTATGCGCAGCTTCGTGCTCAGGTCGAAGCCTGGCCTGAAATAGCGCGTACCCTAATGAACAGTTTGTTATACAGAAATAAACAGGCATAGCCTGGCTGTTGAGGTTATTCCTTCTGTTCTTGACAATATGCTGGTCAATTCAATTTGCAAAAGAGCAACACTTTGTCAAATTGATGATAATTTTAAATAAAATAGAGTAGTATTTTATGCTGTACTCGACATGGCAGACGCTTCCCAGGTAGCACAACTCCTTAAGCCAACAATTTGTTTGATTTGTTTTCTAAAAATTTAGGACCTCAAAAGGCCCAAAGACGCCCAAGGTAAAGCCAACTTGGCTAAAGCCCATGTACCTTGACCATAATTCGCCAAAAATGCCAAAGTTAGGCTTCACTGCCGGTGATATGGCTGGCACCTGACATAAATCGCCCTAAATCGCCAAACAAGTTTCAGATGTTCGGCTACCGATCCCCCCTGCTCGGTACACCTAGAATTGCGCCTCTATTTTCCACGAGCCGCCGCGCCGCTCTTCGCCGAGATCCGATCACGTGAGGAGCAGGATCAAATGACTTGCAGAAAAGTTGACGTTGCGCGCGCCGCGGTGTACGTTCCCTGCTTTCGAGCGTGCCGCGCGCATCGAACTCCGGTGCGGCTATTTGCCGAATTCAGTCACGTGAGGAGCAGGATCAACATGCCGTGCAGGAAAGACGGCGCTACGGGGATGAACGCGCCATTACTCTGGCTCCAGTAGGAAGCCTTTACAGGGACTCTAGGTACACCTACCCCTACAACCACCATAACATCTCTTAAGAAACACCATTCATACTGCCGGACTTGCAACTGTTTAATGCTCTTCTTTTTCCTTTTAGAGCGCAGCTCTTAGGCGCCCGTTTCCGACTTGAGCGGCGTCGGCGTCGCCGTCGGCGTAACCGCGAGGCGCATTATGGGACGTTTCCCAGGATGATGTCCCACGTGACGTCACGTGTGACGTCACAAGGGTCACGAGTGACGTCACCACGCGTTGCATTATGGGCAAATTTCCCCGCTAAATTTAGCAAAACAATGTCCCGCTAAATTTAGCGAAACAAATTTCACCGCTATATTTAGCGGGAAAATCTCCCCGTTATATTTAGCTGAAAAATTTCCCCGCTAAATTTAGCGGAAAATTTCCCGCTAAATTTAGCAGAAACATTTCCCCGTTAAATTAAGTGGGAAAATTTCCCCGGTAAATCTAGGGGAGAATTTTCTTGCTATATTTACCGAAAATCTCCCGCTAAATGGGAGGCGAGCAGGAGAGGAGGAGGGGAGAGTACGGATGATGAGGAGGGGCATACTCCTCCTCTCATCCGCCTCCTTCCCCTTTTCCTCCTCAAGAGCTCTGCTCTAATTCGGCGTTGCAGGGGATTGTAAACGTGTTTCATTTTTTTCTCTTTTTCGAGCAATTGATATTTTCTTTCTCTTTATTGCTTAAAACTGTTTTTTTTTTCGTTCTTTTAGTCGCTTTTCAATTTTTATTTTTTCCGGGATGAGGCAGTTTCAAATTCTTCTTCTTCCTCCTTTTATCCTTGCTCAGACGCCGTGGCTCCTCGCAGGAAAGCTTCCGCCTTGTGGAAGAGTGCAGCTGAAAGCACCGTTACTATATCAACTCAGTTATGGAACTTCCCATCAACGCTGTACATCGGAGGGGGTCCGAAACCGTGTCCGATTTTTTTACAGCTAAGTGGCGTCTGTCCTGGCGCATTAATCCACGCTGCTGTTATCCGTAAAAGAAAGGCCAGAACCGCGCCGTCAATGATGATGATAGCGAGTATTAATGCGGAGCGCGCGCCCTCTGACAGGCGCCACGCAAAGGGACCCCTCGGGAGCGGAGTTCCACAACTGAGTTGGATCTAGTAACGTTGACTGAAAGTGCACTGACACATTCTTCCCTTTTGTCCTTAATGGCTAGGAAACGTGGGAGTTGGTTTTTGTTCACGGCGTCCGAGCAAGGATAAAAGGAAGACGAATGCGAAACCGCTTCACCCCGAAAAAAGCAGGAATTGAAATGCGCCTAAAGGAAAAAGCAAATATGATTTACGCGATAAAAAAAGCATAATATATTAATTACTCGAAAGAATAAAAAAGAAGAGCATTAAACAGTTGCAAGTCCAGGAGTGCGAATGGTTTTCTTTTTTTGTATGTGGTGAAACCTTTGTTCGCCTGGGTCATCGTAAGTTGCAGTACTCCCGACTTCAACCCGAACGCCCTCAGTACGCCCGCCCAGATCGACTTGCACCCAGGAAGACGGACGTGTGGAGAACAGCTGACCACCACCCGATCTGCTTTTATTGTTGGGAAGCCGATCACATCTGCTGGCGATGCCCCTACCGGCAACTCGGACTGCGTAGGTTCCACCGGAACGATCCCCGTCCACGTTACGGCGAGCCCCTTGAGAAATCGAGAAATACCTTCGTCGTCCGCCATCCTCTGCTGCCCGCCTCTCAACGAGGTTCCCGCTCGCCTTCACCGCCGACGTGGTGCAACGCCTGTCCATAGGCGTACAAAGAAATCCTGTCTTCCGTGTCCAGCTCGGAAAATTAAGTGCGGCAACCTCTGGGAGTGAGGTTGCAGAAGACGGGCGAAGAGAAGAGCCTTTAAGAGCGTCGCGAAGCCCCCACTCTAACACCGGCACTCTTGGACACGACGATTGTGCAGCGGCGTCCAACAACCTCAGCGTTGTTATTGACGGCCACGACGCTTCGGCACTTGCGGACACCGGTGCGGACTACTCCGTGTTGAGTGTGACTGAACCTTGGCGCCTCCGGAAAGTGGCGACGACATGGGACGAACCTCAAAAGCCGCCGGAGGGTACCTCATCACACCAATCAGGAGGTGCACCGCTCATGTCGAGGTTCATGGCGATACCTGCCCGGTGAAGTCTTGCTCCGACAAAAAAATCATGTCCAAACAGAAAAACAAATGACACGAAGCGTTTCCGCTTGACGTAATTCGGCTGGAAAAGTGCACACTTTCCGCTTTCTGTTTTTGGACGGAAAACCCCTTGAACTGAGTTACGCCAACAGCCAAAACATCACAGACAGACAACATTGCTGTCATTTTATTTTTTGATGGTTGAGCACCTCTTTCTCTTACTTTGTGGGGCATACAGTTTCAAAGATGTGTCTCACAAAACCAGTTGTGTTGCCACACAGCAACCAAACACGCTCGACAGATCTCTGGCCCCGTGTCAGGGCTTCATGAAAAAAATGATCCAGTTCTGAAGCTCTTGTATTATTCGCCTCAAAGTTGTTCGTTCTAGCGTATCACATGGGAGGGTGGGGGTAGAAAAATAGAAAGAAATTCAAATATACATTGGCAATCAAAGACCTAAAATGGGTTAAAGAATTAACGACAAAAAGTCGATACAGAAACCAGAACAATGTTTATACAACTTATACAAAGTTCTGACAAGTACAAACATACATGGCGTTGAATGCATATCAATGTACCAAAGCAGGAGATTTTTCGCGGAATACGATTTAGTTCATTTCAGTGACTATATAATTTGGAAGAGCATTCTAAACTTTAATCGACAGCTAGATTAGTGTACTTGTATCTTTCGCAAGCCGCGACAACGCGATTTGCGTAAGCCGCGTTGGTGAGGGTGAAGATAGGTTTAATTGTAAATGTAGTCAAAGAGTTGAGATTAGATGACAAGTCCGAATATTTTACATGACATGCTTGTCAGAAAGATAGGCCTGTAATTCGAAGGGTCGTTGTGGTTCCGATGCTTATATACAAGGATGACCTTTGCAACTTTCCTATCGAGTGCAAATTCTGTAAGATCAAGTTAAGCTTGAAAATGGAGAAATAAAAGCATTCATATTTTGATTTTTGTTACATAAAAAAATCAAGGTTTTGTTATCCCCACAAGCCAAATTTGCACACAAACGTTCGATAATGCTTGCGATTCCTCATGGTGTAAATGGTAAGTTATCCATGCTCGTGCGGCCCCTCCGCAATGTCTGCGGTAGTGAAAATGAATCGTCTGGGAATACTGTCCTAGTGAACGAGTTAAATAGTTAAATAGGAATGATGAGTCATGAGGCGACATAATGGTCCTATTACTGCCGTTGAAAATTGGTGAGGGGTTATGTTTACTAGGCTGGACTGCTTGCCAAAACTTCCTTGCCTTAATAAGTAACATAGTAAGGTCGGGGTTTAGATTTTTGAATTTACTCTTCTTTGTTTTTAACTTGTAAGTTTTCGCGCTTCTTCTGTGTTTCGGCCAAAAGACAGGAGTTTCTTGAGTTGGCTGAATGGAATAACCGTTTTATTTTTCTGTTCCAAATTAGTTTATGGTTGCTATTCAACCAAGAACTCGTTAAGATCTTACTAATAAAAACCACCGAAACACATTCCTTGGCAATTTTAGTTGTTTTATTTTAAGTAGTTCCCACTTCTCGGATACAGAACGACTGTCAAAACGTTGTAGGTACTCGCTTGAGAAGAAGTCAAAAGAGCATTGCGGTTTATTGGAGTCCACCTTGGATACGTTTACGAATGTTTTCCTAATATTTTGGCTACGTCAGAGAATGTAAACTTTATAAGAGCAGCGTTATGGTAGCTAATTGTTTCTAAGATATGGCAAGCAGAAATGCATTCAGGGTGAGAAAAAGAGCAGGTCAAGGACAAATTCACCTTGACTAGAATGTAAAATAATTTGAGTGAGGTTGCACTACCAAGTGACTGACAATAACCTCGGCACTCAGATGAATCACGGCAGCCTGTGATAAGCAAACAGCCACTGCAGTTGATTCTTAGATAGTTAAACTCTCCGGCAACACGGACTGGGCGTTTGAGAGAGCTCCTGATTACACACCTTATGAGCTCGGTTAATTTGTCACTGAACTATCCAGAGAAAGATGATGGACGATAACACAGTCCGATTGCACGGTAGGAACACATTAATTTTACAGAAACCCGAATAATTTGAAGTTAAAAGTTAGTTTTCAAAATATCAGATGAGAACACATTTTTTCACGGCGATCATGAACCCGCCGCTTCTCGATTGAAATCTGTCTTTTCGGAAAATGTTGTATTCTTTACAAAAAGCAAGTTCTTCATTATCTGTGTCCTTAAATAACCAAGTTTCAGGTCTAAAAATTAAATGCGGACTATACGTGTCAATTATTCATGAAACGTCATCTTGTTTAGACATTATGCTACAAATATTACACAGTAAGAACAGAAAGTTGGAGGCAGAGTTAAGTGATCCCGTTTTATTACTATGACAGTTAGAAGGCCGAGATGAATAAGATGGAGGCTTGGTCTGTCATCGCGTACACCATTATTACGCTGTTCTCGACATTAATAAGAAACACTTGTTCCCAATAAACATCTTATCGAAGCACATCCTGAACGTAGAATTAGTGTATTTTTCATTCTCAATTAGGCGCTTGCAAGCACGTACAGCTTTTTGGGAAGAAACTCCGCTGATAGAAACTTTTTTCCTTTTACTTTAGGACCGCTGAAAATAATCGCTTCTTTGATTTTTTTATTGGTTGGAGCCTACTATAATCGACCTTTGCTTCCCTGTTTGGAACCTACCCATACGGCGCGCACTGTCGATCAAACTGGACTCAATGGGTACCTGCCGGGTCTCGTAAAAAGGTTTCAAGACCGCAAGTTCAGATTCATGCTGCGTTTCTGTAGGCTTATCGGCCAAGTACAAAGAGCATGTTATTGTTTCATAGTCTACTTGCGAGGCCATTTTGCAATCTAGACATTCGGGTCGTAAGTGCCGTCAGAAATGGTGAGTCCGCAATGAGTCTTAAGGAAGTTACTGACCAAGAAAGAACGATTTTCTCTTTGAGACTAGAGCATGGAAATCGGCATGTTCATTATTCCCTCGTAGATCGCTTTACTGGAATAGGAAGCGAAAAATGTTCAGGTCCTTCAGTCTCGTCATTCGCTTCGGACTTCAACTTACATTGTTTCATTTTGTGATATCATGGTTTGTTTAGTTTTATTTATTGATTCCAATTGGTCGTATTTTTATGTGTTTTTTTTTCAAGTGTTTCTTGGACGTATTCTCGCCATGACTTTGCTATCGGCAAGGCTTCGTTGACTTTTGTGCGACAATGTTTGCCCCCGTTTACTCATAATGAGGGCGAACTCGTTAGGAGCCGCGATCTTAGCAGACGCTGGGGTGAAAGAAAGACACTGCCAGAGCCAGAGTACAAATATGAGTGGTGCTTGGTTAGCTGTCCAAGGTGTAATAGCATATCAACGCGCTCGAACTCTGTACCGCTGCGCACACTTATAACATTTGAGATCTTGATGCCTGCTCCGTATCAGCGCCGTCCCTACGGCAGGTGCGCTATACCTTCCTTCGGCCGGGCAAACGAAAGTTTGGAAGGAGAAGAAGAGCTTCCACGTCAGGAATCTTGAAGGCCATATTGCCGCGGGCGCAGCTGACCAAGTAGGACAGCGCGCCGTGGCCTACGGTTATCGCGCTTGGCTTCTCCGCAGAAGGCCAGGGTTCGATTCCTGGCCGCG
>JAZHYW010016634.1:0-43288 GCA_037355805.1 Ixodes ricinus
TTGAAGACGTGTAGGAAGAAGAGTAACGATCTAAGAGAAACTCCTTCATGTGTATCTTCTAAGAACTTATGCCATGAGTCGGAACAAGCCGGGAGACACAAAACCTAAAAAGAAATGCTGCCAAACATGTTGCAGATGTTGCCCGAGAGTGGACGATCGAAACGTACAACATGCGTGTTGTGGAAGGTGAACGGTTAGGACAGGCTGTTTCGGTTTTAAGAGACACTGGCAGCAACACCCTGATTGTGCGCCCCTCGCTTGTCCCAGAGACAGCACTTACAGGGTCGAAAGCTACTCTTCTGTTGGTAGACGGTACCAAACTGGAGGTTCCAGAAGCCAAGGTCGACATCGCTTCACCGTATTTCAAGGGTACCGCGATCGTGAAATGCCTAGAGGCACCGCTTTATGATGTCATAGTGGGAAATGTTCTCGGCCCGCACGAGGCCACTAGTCCCGACCCATACTGGAGGGGATCGTCCAAGACTGCTGAACTTACCACGCGTAACGACAAAGTCGGCAACTTGACTGAAGGTCATGCACTAGCCTTAGGTTTGGCGGGAACAGGTTCTTCTGCTTCATTTCGGAAGTGTTCTGTTGTCGACATCGGTTTCCTAGAAATGACGAAGACATTTCAAGAAGAGCAAGGAAAAGATGCAACTTTGCAAGGTTGCTAGGAAAAAGGAGGGAAAGTTTTTCCTGGCAAGGGAGACACCTCACACATATTCACAGTGGACAAGAGAATCTTGTTCCGCTGTTATCAGCTGTCACAATGTGAGATCTTGAGACAGGCGGTACTGCCTAAAGTTCTGCGTGCTCAGGCATTAGGCATGACCCACGAAAGTCTGATGGCAGGGCATGAATGCGGAAAGAAGATCATCGACCGCATCCTTGAAGAATTTTATTGGCCAGGCGTACAGAACGAGATCCGAAGATTTGTCAAGTCATGCGATGTCTGCCAAAAGCCCTTTCCTAAAAGTAAGGTGGGCAGGGTCACGCTTGGTCGCATGCTACTGCTCGGCACGCCGTTCGAGCGCATCGCCGTAGACATTGTCGGTTCGCTGTCGCCAACATCAGCTAAGGGTCACTGCTACATTCTCACGTTGGTCGACTTTGCCACACGTTATCCGGACGCCGTAGCACTGCCGGCAATTGACTCGGCCACAGTGTCAGAAGGACTCGTGGAGATGTTTTCCCGGATATGATTTCCTCACGAAATTATCTGCGATCGAGGTACTTGTTTCACCTCTGACCTGATGAGAGAAGTCAACGACCTGTTGGCAATTAAATATCTCAGCACAACTCCCTACCATCAGATGTGCAATGGGATGGTTGAGCGATTCAACGGCACCCTAAAGCAAATGTTACAAAAACTAAGTCATGAGCAGTACAGGATTAAAATTAACTGTTCGGCTAGTTGGTTAAACATCTTAAATACAAAAGCGCAAAGGACAAGGACAGAACACAGAAAGAACAGGACAAGCGCTTACTATCAACTGATTGTTTAATGAATGATAAAAGAAAGACGAAAATGAGAGGAGATTTACTAAATTAAAATGCCAATTCTATTCGCACGTAAAATGTTTAAAAATTATTTGGTAAAAAATTAACAAAATTAAATTGAAAAAAGACGGATAGAAAAATAAAAAGAAGGAAAAGTATCCAGATTAAGAAAAGAAGGTTGAGGTATCCTATCTCTTTCTCGGACAGTGAAATTGATGGTGTGCTGAAGCACGTGTCTCCTTTCTCTATTATAGTTTTTGCCTCAAAAATTTCTCTGGCTCTCTTGCTCCGAAAGCGTTTGAGTACTTTCGTTTGATTGAACAGAGGAGTGCATTTACGGTCTCTGACATGTATGGCCAAGTGTCCTGACGGTGAAGCATGTAGGGAAAGATCATGCTCTCGTAGTCTTACATTTACGCAGCGCCCAGATTGACCGACGTACACTCTCCCACACGTGCACGGAATTTCGTAAACGATGTTGACGTTGCAGTTGATATACTTATGTGCGTGCTGGACTGAGCAGTGTTCTTGTCCTTCGTTCTGGGAGTTGATTTTTGGACACAGTTTTTTAAGTTTATCAGGAGCTGATGTTACGACCTCTATGTCATATTTAGACGCTATTCGTTTCAAGTTGTGTGATACTTTGTGTTGGTAGGGTATCACTGCCGGACGGCGTGTCTTATCTCTTCTTCTTTTCCTTGTGAATGGTCAGGCTCTCTGCAACATCGAACATTAAAGAACTGGAATACCCCGATTCATGTAGTTTCTGAACTTGTGCCTCAAAAACTTTGCTTGGCTGTGTGCTCGCATGATTTTTGCAAGGCTTTTCTTTCTTTTTATTTTTCTATCCGTCTTTTGTTTCAATTTAATTTTGTTAATTTTTTACCAAATCATTTTTAGACATTTTACGTGCAAATAGAATTGGCATTTTAATTTAATAAATCTCCTCTCATTTTCGTCTTTCTTTTATCATTCATTAAACAATCAGTTGATAGTAAGCGCTTGTCCTGTTCTTTCTGTGTTCTGTCCTTGTCCTTTGCGCTTTTGTATTTAAGAAGCAGTACAGGTCTTGGGATAGGTACTCTGCACCACTTTGGTTTGAGTATAGTCAGGTGCCACAATCTAGCTTCGGGCTTTCCCCATTCGCCCTCATCTACGGACGTCACGTGCGAGGCCCGCTTACGGTTCTCAAGGAAGTGTGGACAGAGGATGAGATCATTGACGAAGTTAAGACCACGTACAGTTACGTCCTGGATCTCAGGGCGCGACTTGAGAAAACGTAAGAACTAGCGCATCGAAATCTAGTTCAAGCACGAACGAAGCAAAAAAGGTACTATGACAAGAACAGCAAATGCCGACAGCTTAGAGTTGGAGATCAGGCTCTGATTCTTCTCCCGACAAGCCACAAAAGGCTTCTGATGCACTGGAAAGGACATTTTCCCCTTACGGAAAAAAATAATGAGTTCGACTTCTGGGTCGACCTGGCGCGTACTACGAAGCTATTCCACGTCAACATGTTGAAGCGATATGAAAAGCGCCAAGGGGGAACACCTCTTCAAGCTTCGTCCTTCATTGTTGTAGAGGAGGCGTACTTAGATGCTCGGCTGCCAACCTTCAACGCAGGAAAAATTCACGGTTTTGAAGCTGTGATGGTATCCGACAATCTGAAGGAAGATCGGAGATGCGTAGTCTTTTGAAGTCGTACGAGGACATCTTTTTTGAAGTCCCAGGAAAGACGAATCTCATGGAGTGTCAGCTGAAACTGACAACCTCGGAGGTTGTGAACACACCCCAATATCCTCTTCCTTTGCGGTGAAGGACGTGGTGGTTGAAGAGGTGAACAATATGTTGAAGATGAGAGTCATCGAACGCTCTCTCCCACCTTACAACTCGCCTCTGGCGCTGGTTAAGAAAAAAAAGACAAAACGTATCGAGCGTGTATTGATTTTTGCCGCATCAATGACCTCCTGATTTCAGACGCGGAGCCCATACCGAGGACCGACACGGTGTTGGCAGAGGTCGGAATCAAAAACTTATTCTCAAAGTTTGACCTCGCCAAGGATATTAGAGAGTTTTAGTAGATCGTTCCGATGACTCCGATAACGATACCCGATAACTCTGCCTCCGCCTTTGCGCTCACATATATGGTATCGTTATCGGGGGTATCGGAGGTATCGGAACGATCTACTAAAACTCTCTATTGGCAGATGCCACTGGAGGAAGTGTCACGGCTTAAAACGGCCTTCTCAGCACAATCTGGACACTACCACTTTATATTCATGCGCTTGGGCATCAAGATGGCCTCCGCAATTTTCACCAGGCTTATTAGGACTCTTCTCAAGGAGATTGCAATTGGTACGCTGTTTCGATGTTCTCGTAGCCACAACTACGCGGGAGGAGCATGTTCAGACGCTGCGGCAGGTGTTTAACAAGATCAGTGAGGTGGTCTGACAATTAAGCCGCAGAAGTGCGAGGTTGGGGTAACCTCCATCGTTTTCTTGGGGCATTGTTCGGGAGATGGCAATGTCCAACCGATGGAAACTGTAGTGACGAAGCTCGTGAACGCGCCGGAGCCGGAAACCAAGAAGCAAGTCCGTTCTTTCTTGGGACAGGCGGGGTATTATCGTGACTTCGTCCCACACTTCGCACAGAAAGCACAACCTCTGGTGGAGACGACTCGAAAAGCCGAGAAAAACTAGGTGACATAGACACCTGAAAGAGAAGCCGCTTTCGAGGAGCTCAAGACGGCACTATCTTCTAGACGAGTTCTGAAGTCGCCGGATGTCAAGAGGGAGTTCGTGTTCCGGACAGACGCCTCTGCGGGGTATTCGAATAATCTCCTCGCGTCTAGAAATAGGCGAAGAAAATGAGACAACGGTGAACCGCAGACGACTAGCTGCGAAAGCACGGGCCAGACGCAAAGCGGCCAAGTCGACGTGACCTGCACGACGTCACTCCCTTCGTTGCGGCGGCCGCAAAATTTCAGGCGCAGTTCGTGGACAAGTTTTTCTGGTACTCATGCGATGTGCGCAACCAGTAGTGCCTTATCAGACATGACGCCCGAGCAGTCAAAGCACGTCTCTGCTCTGGTCCATGAATTATCCGGTCAAGATGTGTGCCGTTCCAAAGTCTACGCGACATTGTATTCTGCCTTGCAGAAGGAAAACAAATGCCATACCTGACAACTAAAAGCAAGTCTCCTGAAGCACATCTTACAAAAACGCAGCAGTCATCGCCATCAGACTAGGAAAATGTTTTCAAAAAGGTTAAATAAAATACGTTTGGAAAACGTTGAAAAGAGGGCAGATATAAATTAAAGTGCTGTTTAAAGTTTGTTGCTGTAATATGTGCTTAATTTATAAAGAAACATCCGTAACATATTTCCAGAACAAAACGGCTGCGACAGCTTTGTCCCCATTAAAACACGATGTATGTGAACTAAAACATTGCTCCCTTATCACGCAACCAAACATCCACTACCGCACCTTTGAGTGCATACCTTTGCGTAATATAAAATCGTGATATACGAACCATTCAAGGAAAATTAATTATTAATTTCTGTAAGGAATAGTGCAAGTTGAACGTTGATTTATTGTATCATCTTCCTCTTACAAAGCTACAGCTATAGTAGTAGAACATTTGCTGAGTAAATTCATTCTCTTAAACAAGAAACGCGTTAGAAAGAGGAGGGTTAATTGGGGCTACTCTGACTCTATGTTTGAGTCATTTCCGCCATCGTATGTCAGATCAAAATTATTCAAATTAAGGTTGGAACGCAAAAACAACAGCTTTAGCGCTCTGTCCATTAAGCCTGTTTCTACTTTTGGTGTGTACAGAGCCGAACTTCGGTCAGTTTCGTTCGCACGCAGCGGGGATGATGGAACTTGGATTAGGTGACAGGCAATTGGTGTAAAGGGCTCAGATGCACAAAGCCCTTGCCACCACTTGGATGGTAGGATATGCTTTGCCTAATCGTCCAGTTCCTTTCTTGACCACGCACTTGACAGGATTCTGTATTCAGCGAGATGGGAGAACACTTTTCTCTCATCACGTCCCAACCTCCCTGCCACTTTTGTGATGCAATGCATAGCATGGCATTCACCTTGATCACTCGAGCACCTTCTTCTGTACTTCGGGTCAAGCGAATTTATGACCGCATGCTCTGGACGACAAATAAACTTGCATCGCTCACGCAGGATTTCTGCTGCTCTTTCCTTTTCGCTGGCAGTCAAGGCAAGCGCTTGAAGAGCCTCTTCGACTTCTCTTGTTAATTTGAAGATCTCACGACCATCTGACTGAACAGCAGTGTCTGACTCAGCCTTAAAAATAAAGCGGCCAACTGGCTCCAAGATGCGGAAAACGCTCTGCATACCTCGCCAAAAGGCATAATTGTAAAACACCGTTGCTTTTATTTCTCTGATCGCTTGAAGCTCAGTGGTGATAACGGTGTCTTGAAAAGCTTCTTTGTTCTTGAAAGTACCCTCCAGTGACGTCAAGATGCCGCCCAACGAGTTTCAGATGGTAACTTAAGTCTTGTTTGATATCCATCATAGCACTGTTTTGTCTTTTTGCAAAGTAAGCCGCTACCACGTGAGATATTCTTTACGTACTTGATTATACAGACTTGGACTTCTTATGAACGTCCTGCAGTATCACCAACTTCAACAAGTCCGACAACAGGAAGTTTAGTTTATGACCACAACATCCCAAGGTAGTGACGCGAGGAAAGTGTTGACTTACGATTGACCAAGCGGCCTTCGTGTTGCTCGCGTTGTCTGTAACCGGGGTAATAACCGTTTTTCTTCTAAGTTTTTCTACAACCATTGAAATCTATACAGCGATGTATTCTCCGGTGTGCCTGTGACCTTCAGTCTCTACAGCGTTGTACAAGATAGGCATTGGCGTGGCAACCACGAAGTTCAAGATGTTTTCGCTTCGTATATTCGTCCAGTCGTCCGTGAGTATGGTGACATTTAGTGCAGATATGATTCTGTGTTATACCTGTGTCATCACTCGGGCGTACTTTGCCTCCAATACTCAACCACCTTACCACTGCCTGGAGGGAGAGAACTTTGAACATTTTGCAATGTGAAGCCTCAAATAAATTGCGTTTGGAAATTTGTACTTGCCACAATATAATCTACACACAGCTGGTTCTTTTCCATTGCTGCGGAGAGCGAAGTTCACCGAAATATATGAACAGGGCCTCATTATAGTACGCAGCGGAAAGTTCAGACACAACCAAAGCAAACGCCGCTCTCCAGTTTCAATAACTAAGCGCATTGCGCACGACAATTCGTAAAGCTAAAGCGATCTACCAGTGGATAGGGTTGATCTCTTTTGGATTTCCCTTTGAGTCAGGTTACCTCTGTTGGCAGGTGCCAGATGAGAATGTAGAATCGGCTAAATTGACAAAAGTTGGCATTAACGCTTAGACAATTAATATAATATCATACTACACCACAAGGATTCGCAAAAATACTCTTGCCGGTTTTGACCTTTGTCGCCATCTTTTAGAGTATTTCAGAATATTTCCTGCTCAGGCACGTTTTCTGATGTTCCGAGAACTTTAAAACAACTTGTTTTCATTGTGTTTTTTTCCTCGACAATTTCGGGACTCTTTTATCCTTATCTATTACACGTTTACACTCGGATAGTGTTTATTTATTTATATATTATTATTCGAAAATCGTTCACGATTCAACTACCGAATTTCGAAGAATTTGAAATCACACAAAAATGAACTCGCGATATGTTTTGAATTTTCGGCAAAAAATAAACTCTTAAGGACACCCTCCGAGTTTTACATCAATAAATTCCGAATACACGGATTCCTAGTAAAAGGTACCGAAACATTTTAGGGCGGAAGAGGGGTCCAACTGCACCTCCCACCACTGATCTCTATTGTAGTAGTCTGTATCGTGGATCGGAGGCGTATCTGGCAGGGAGCGAGTGGCACCACCGGCTGCCGTCACTTGACACAGCTAATGCAAGGGACTCTAGTGAAAAGCGAGAAAAAGTGCCGTTTCCCCCGTATCTGAGCAGTTATCGGAACAGAAATTTTTGGTTGATTTTCGGGAAGCCTGTCAAATAACTAGTGCACAAACATTAAAAGTTCTTGAAGTGCAGCTCAGTGAGACAAAAGTTACCGAGTTACCGTGGAGTCGGTGGAGGGTTTGATGAGTTAGGTTTAGCAGACGACAAGCTTGAAGGCTGTAATAAGCATAGCTTCGCTCACTCCCGGAAAACCGCTGTAAAGATGGAACTTTTTCGAGAACATTCTCCAACTTCTGGACTCCCTCCCTCCCCCCCCCCCCCCTGGGCGGTCTTATTGATGGCAAGTTCCTTTGTTTACTGCACTGCGACAAAAGCTTGCCAGCTAAGCCGTGAGTGCTCTGGCAGGTTTGATGTTTTATTGGGCATTCGAATGCTTGACAAATACCAAATCGATCTCCGAACACACGTTATAATTATTGCAGCATATCATAAAATGCTTGCCTTCCAGCACCTCGTAGAAGCTTCAATATTACTTCTTTTGTATGTCGGTCCAATAGTCTTGCGTATATTGCCTGGCGTCAAGCGATAGCCGTCGGTGGTGCCACCTGCAGGCTCCCGATCCGCGATCCAGCCCACTACAATAGAGATCAGTGACTCCCACGTAAGAATGCACTATTGGTAAAATACCTCGATGAAACGGTATGCCGCCGAAAGGAGGCGGTTGGAGTCTGAAATCTAGCTAGATTTCGCAAGAGCGCTTGCCCTCTCTCCGCCTAAAATTTCAATATCTCGAAGAGGTCTCCCCCGAGATGCCATTTCGAGGGTACCTAAATATATGCCGTTGCAACAAGAGATATCTTTAGGGCGACAGTTGTTATTGGCAAGGCTTCATAGCGGATCCTCTGGTGTGTGTTTTGTAAGTCGTGGCCGGGAAATGCGCGAAGGATTTCCCAGCTATATTTAGGGGCAAAACTTAAACTTATCCGCTAAATTTAGCGGGAAAATATATTCGCTAAGTTTAAGGGTAAAACTTCTCCCGTTGAGTTCATCTTTATGGTAACAACGACGATCGGATTCCTCCGATAAATCCATAACACATAAAATTATTAAATGCATTATTCAATCTCAGCACCACAAATTAAATGTTTAATGGTTTCAACAGTTGACCGCGTACAAAACCCACTCGAACTGCTGACTTGGTTTAGTCGTTTTCTTCTATCACGACATTACGTAACATAACGTATCGTATTTATATGTGTAATGCGTGTTGTACACTAATATATTTTGAATAGTGGTGCAGGTGGTCTGGGTGCGGTGGGGATGTGTCGTTTGTGTGTAGCAGATTATGCAGCAGTTGAGGAGGCGTGTCCCCATATATAGAGGTGCTATTCACGGGTCCCAGCGCGACTCACAGCTCCCTGGTAAGCATACCCCCCCCCCCCTAGCCTTCCCTCCCCGATAAGCTAACAAGAAATGGGTTATAAATAACAGTCAGCATAATTTTCGGCAGCCTTGTGCCATTACATACACCGGTTAATCGGATATAGACTTCAGGTCAGTGACATGTTGAGCAATCGTTTTATGACGAGAACTTGCTGTAGGCAACGACTCGAAATAATTGAAAAAGACAATCGTGCTTCCTTTGTACGGCGGGGCTCTTCACTTAGAGTGGGTCTTCTTTTTACGGCTCTTTGCGTATGTCTGTCTGGGCACCACTGCTGTAGACTCTACAGCCGCTTGGTTGTTGCCCTAGTTTATTTACAAAACGTGGCTATGGGAATAGCCGTGTCTTGTAAATACGTGATCAGGAAGACGGTTTGACGGAGGCTTATTGCGGAGAAGGCGCCGTCTATCCGAGCTTTCGATTGCACGTCAAAAGATCCCCAGGCGGTCCAAATTATTCCACAGCCCTCCGCTGTGGCATGCCAGATGCCAGTAGTTGATTGGGCACGCAAACCCCAAATTTGACTTTAGTGTTCTTATACAGAAACATGTGCCCTGAGTTTTATGCATGGTAGCCTTTCAATGATGTCCAGCGTTAGCTGAGATTGTAACTTGAGTGATGCTGGAATATTTTCACGTAGTCTGTGAGGCCTTTGAAAAAGCTAACTTTGTATAGAAATCAAGAATCGGGGTCGACGAAAAAGTGTTCTGTTCAAGTAAAGTTACCATATACAAACCAAAAAGGTCAGTAGATCTCACTGGATAATAAGCAGCAAGATCAGCGAGCTTATCAGAATAGGTGGGAGCGGGCCTGAAAGTGTGCACAGGAGAATCTGTGAGAAAACGCGAGACATGAAAGCGATATTGGGCGGATTATAATTATAGTTCTCGTAATTAGAATGTACAGTAAGTTTCACATCAGAAATAAAATAATGCCTTCAAGGTGCAGTAGGTACGGCCGATTGTCATGGGAGGTACGCTTGTCTTTACTTAAATATTAGCTTCGCAGAATATATTCTTAGAACTATTATTGACCAAATTTAGTCTAGCACTCTTACAATAATTATATAATGACTGGGCCCGGTCTTGAGCTAAACATATCCGGATCTGGTACGTTTAGCCGAAGCAACAGATTTATCAGGGGTGAACAGAAAAAAACGTATCACCATCCTTGAGATTTGAACGAAATTATGGGCCAAACCTGGCAGCGCGCAGGACAGCATGGGAACACACCATTGTATTTAATTAATTTCAAGCAGATTCCTTTGCATAACCGTGAACATTATGGAGCCTGTAATATCGCCGATAATCTGTAATATAGCCGATATCGACGGTGTTTGCAGGAAATCACGCGCGTGTTTCGTTTACGTTCATCGCGGCCCGTTAAACTTAGCAGTAAAATTATTCGTTAAACTTAGCGCGGAGTCACAGTGTCGTGACATTGCGACATCGCTGTGTAACGTAGCAGCTTTCCCGCCAGAATAAATAAAAATAAACTAGGCCAACAAATTATTTTGCTGCAGTTTGGCTGCAAAATTTACCAAAAAATTTTCTTCTCTGAATTTAGCTAAAATTTAGTGTCACATGACATCATGATGCCACGCGAAATCAAGGTCACGTGGTGTCATGGCGTCACGTGACGTCAAGTTGTCACATGGAAACAGTCCGTTGAATTTAGGGGAATGCATATCCGCTAAAGTTTAACACGGTAGAGATTAAAATTAGGGGTGAAGGGGGGGGGAGGTTAGCTGTACACAGTTTAAAAAATTGTACAGCAGTTTGCATCGTCTAGGTTGCCGCCACACTTCATTTGTGGGACGCGGCAAGAGAACCGGGACTTCTTTTTTTAAATGTCGGATGCAGGTGTTAATTGCAGCCGCAGATGAAATAAAAGCTTGCGAGACTGCGTCTGCTGCACAGTTTTGAGCAATAACCTGGAAAGTGTCACCAGGAACGTGTCACCAGGAACATCAAGGGTAAGGCTCTAAGGCTCTGAGGCAAAATGCGTGCTCGCCGGTCTGTCCCCTAGCATTTAAGACTTGATAAACTACAGGTTTCTAAATATGGCTTCAGACACGCCATGCTATCACTCGTTCTTGTTCATTAAATCTGCAATAGTAAAATGCAAAAGCCACTGCTGCGCAAAAGCAACCATAATTCCACTATTTGCTTCGTGTGTTCTTGTTTTTTACGTAAATATCATTTATGTAAATGTCAGCTGGAAAACGTGGCATCGCAGCGTACCACAGACGCAGTCAATAAGAAAGGCAGAGGGCAGTTCCCGGACTATATTAATGAAATTTGCTTAAATTTAGTCTAAAAATATCATTCGATTGTGCTATAATTTATATAAAAAGGAGCTTTCAACCTTAAGTGACCTGTTTTTCAAGAATATCACATTATTGGCTGCCTACTGCCGCACTATCTGCGCATATTCACATACTCTGTAAGCTCTTTCGAGTCGGCCACCGAACTTAAAGATCTGCTTTTTTCTTTGTTTTCTTTTAGTTTAATCTGATTTTTTTAAATTTATTACAAACACGCGTTTGAGTTATTCTTTCTAGCCTCGGGTCAAAGTTGGTAGTCATGCGGACGAGTAGAAAATTGTAAAAAAATAATGTTGTGTGTATGTTTATACAGCCGGCAGTAAGTCTGCATCAATGGGCGTCCAGTGTCTCAGCTGTAGATGAGAAATTTAGCCGGTGCAGTACGACTGCTTGCCTGGAGTCTTTAAGGTGGAATTCGTTGAATAATTAACTAAAACTTCCAATTAATTTTTCTGGGGGGCACAATATGGTTGAAGAATTTGCCTTATACCTTAATATTGCATGGTCTTGCCGCAACAATTTTATAGAAAATTCCTAGTGTTCACTACGGGTGGGATATGCCATCCTTGTAAACTGCTTGAAAGAGTAACTGAGCACGCGAAGCGCGTCACGTGATGTCAACACCGCAGCTCTGCACTTGCGTTGTGTTTCGAGACCGTGTAAAAGAAGATATTTCCCACCCTGTAATGCCCGATGCAAAGTTTTATTGTAAGTTTACTTCACGACCGCACTATATACACATGTTGAAAAAAAATAAACGCTAAGAGGCTATGAGGAATGTTACTCATGATGGTGCAACTTTTGCGACTATCGTGTATCGTGACCCCTAAGTAGCTAGAAATGTTTTTGCCACTCTAGCTGCTGAAACCTGCCAAGCTGAATTCTCCGAATGCTTTGCGGCTTTGTATTCCAAGGCTTTCGGCCTCACCTGGATATTTTCACTTGAGGCATGGACTGTTATTTACAGTACCTACACCCCCATATCCCAGACTTTTGGCGGTCCGCCTTACTATCCATCCGTCCGTCCATCTGTCCGTCCGTACATTTTCCATAGAATGTAGCTGAAAAACTTGACGTCGCGCGCCTATACATCAAATTTGTTTCCCCGCTAAATCCAATCCAGCGGGGTAGTTCACGTCATGTGGAGCTATCGTACACTATTTGAGTTTACCCGCTAAATTTGGCGGATAAATTGATTTCACTTGAATCAGACCGCTTCACTTTTCTCGCTAAAGTAGAAGGGAAGTTGATGTCGAGGACCTAACACGTCACGTCACGTCAGTCATGTCACGCCACATACACTTCCCCTGCCTCACCCCTTCTAGCTACCCTTATCTCTCTTTTTCTTGATTTCCTTCCCTCTCTCCCCTCCTTCTTCCCTTCTCCCTCACCCTTCTTTGTCTTCCTATCTCCCTCTCCTTCCCCCACCTTGCACCTTCCTCCCTTTTCCCATTCCTCTACCCATTCCTTGCTTAACTCCCCTTTCATGCTTTCTCTGCCTCCCTCCCTTCGCTTCCTTCATTTCCCAATTCCTATATCCTTCCGCCTCACCGATCTCTACTTTTTTCTTTCCCTCCCCTTCCTCCTACGGCACCATCTTACGATACGACCAACACGAGCAAGCCCCCATCCTCATGAACCCCGCAGAGTGCGATTGCAGTCTACGAAGCGACAGCAGTCTCAAACGCGTTTTTGAAGTCCAACGTTGGTTCGGCAAGGAGACGACGCTGCACCACTTTGTCCCGGACGCCGCACACTAGACGGTCTCGTAGCATGTCTGGCAAGGTCTCACACAGTCGCAGTGTTCGGATAGGTGGCGCAGGGTGTCGAAGCGAAGTCCGTGATGGTTTCTCCCGGCTGCTGGATGCTCTTATGAAACGCAAAGCGCCGAACAATCATCGACGAGCGCAGTGTGAAGTGGGCGGTGAGCTTTGACACAATGTCCGCACAGAGAGTCTCTACCAGCGTCACCGGCTCACACTGAGCGTGTGATGGCGTAGGTTGCCGGTACACGGACGCTTTACAGAGGACTGCCCGATTTGGGGGCTCCACTGACGGCCCGGTGTTCGCGGTGGCGAAAAAATGTGAGTCGCTCCTGGTGCATGGGCCAGGCTGACAGCCCCTGTCCGAGTCGAACTCTTCGAGTTGTCCTAAAAAGCCGCCCGGCGACGACAGCGTTAGGCATATCCTTTTCCGCCATCCGCTCTCGTTGTCGCCAAGCCGCCGAAAGGAGCTATCGTTGCTTCCCAAAGAGGTAGCGCTTGCCATGACCCGGAAGGTTGAGGTTCTTATTCTTCGTCGCCACTTTTTATGTGTTGCCCAAAGCCTTTATTCTGGCGGCTGACTTGGCCGTACAGAGAGAGGGAATTACTCAAGAGGCACATAATTCATGGCGAAGTCCCCGGGATCCTCTACCAGCGCCGCCGCGCTCCGCACGAGGCGTGTGATGGCGTAGGTTGCCGGTACACGAGCGCTACAGAGGACTGCCCGATTTGGGAAGCTCACGACGACGTTGTTCGCGGTGAAGAAAATGCGAGTCGCTCCTGGTACATGGGCCAGGCTTCAGCCCTGTCCGGTCGAACTCTTCGGTTGTCGCCGCCCCATAACGGCGGCATTAGACGCCTGTCCGCCATCGCTCTCCAGCGTGGTCGCCTCGAGCCGCCAGCGGAAGATATCAGTTGCTTCAAAACTGCGCTTGCTTAGAGCACCACAGGAGGTGGAGGTTCTTATTCTTCGTCGCCACTTTTTGTATTTAGCCATAGCCTGCGTATTGTGGCGGCCTACAGGCAGTGAAGCCGTACAGAAGAAGTTGCTCAAGAGGCACATAATTCATGGCGTGTCCCCGGAATCCTACTACCAGCGTCACCGGCAGCTCCCACGAGGCGTGTGATGGCTGGAGGTTGCCGGTACACGAACGCTACTGAGGACTGCCCGATTTGGGGGCTCCCACGACGACGTTGTTCGCGGTGAAGAAAAGTGTGAGTCGCTCCTGGTACATGGGCCAGGCTTCAGCCCTGTCCGAGTCGAACTCTTCGAGTTGTCCTAGCGCGCCCACAACGACAACGTTAGGCGCATCCTTTTCCGCCATCCGCTCTCGTTGTCGCCAAGCCGCCAGGGAGCTATCGTTGCTTCCAAAGTGCGCTGCATAACCCGGAGGTTGAGTTCTTATTCTTCGTCGCCACTTTTTATGTGTTACCCAAAGCCTTTATTCCTGGCGGCTGACTTGGCCGAACAGAAGGAATTACTCAAGAGGCACATAATTCATGGCGAGTCCCGAGAATGGTGAACAGTTCGGTAAAACCAGCTTGGCTCGTCTTGGTGCGACTTCTGCTGACTAGCCAATACTGACAGACACACAGAACCACTGACTAACGATGCTACATTACCTTTCACGTTTGGTGAGGGCTGCAGGCTTTCAATGCCCTTACAAACCTGCTGCTTATGTAGTGGGAGCATCGCGAAGGGCAACATGATCACGCTCACTAGCTTCAGCTTTGCTTTCGCATAAAGTAGATGAAAGCGTAGCCCCATAATGTCCTGCTAATTCTATAAGGTAGTAGTATGCTTAGATGTATAAATCATTACAAGAAGTTGGAATTGGCGCTGAGGAACTGTGAAGGGTTGTTACATGTACGGAAATGACGGATCGACGTGCAGTTCCCTATAAGCTCATGTCCTGCGATGGGCAAGGTTCGAGCATGTTGGATGTCAGCAGGTACGTGGTTGCACAGGATCCGTTGGAACACTGCGGTCCCGTTGACTGTGGCCATATGTGTCCGGAGCATCACTGCTTCACAGACTGCTAGGCTAGTACCAACCTACGGAACATGGTCACGACACTACCTCAGCATCCCAACGTTCGAATGCAACAGGTAGATGTGGTCTAGCAGACACAGAAGAATCACTGTAGCTGGTTATAAGCATGGCCACAGATGGATCAGTTCTCTAGGCATAAAATATCTTGCGCGTTGGACACATATTTCTCAACATGGGAGATCCAATAGAGGCAGCAGCGAGTCAAAGCTATCTGCCACGCATTCTAGTTCCACAGGGCTAGCATGGAACATTTCTTTAAAACTCCACAGAATGGAGAAAATTGTGTAGCTTCAAAACATAGTATTTAAAGTGCTAGAGGCTGGCACTCTCATCTCGTATTCAAGAAAAAGTTATTTAGTAATTTTCACCTCGTCAAGCATTGCACACCAATTCCCGTTTCATTACAATTGAGGAAGACGACCAGTGCAGTTCTGTTTTATTCATTCTAAAGCCATTAAATGCTAAATTTACAATGTTAACAGGAGATATGTCAGGTGACTTTGAGTGTCAGTAATAGGAAGAAAAGTGATGTATTTTTCAAATGTTTGTAAATTTGTGAGCTTGAAATGAGAGCGCAATATCGTTCTAATTAAGAGCTAGAAAAATGCTGCAGTTATGTCTATTCTACTGAGCTAAATATGAATACTGTATAATAAATTTATTTTGTAACAATAAACTTCTTTTTTTTTCCAAAAAGGGTATTTGCCACCCAGTGTAGTTTTGGTAGCCGTTGGTACTGAATTTGATGTCTGAGGTGTAAGTGCATTAGCGACCCTTGCACGACATACGGGATCTTGGGCGGTTTGCGTTATCCCGTGCGTGTGTTTAACCGTGCAGTGGACTCGGCGGCGCTCGCGATCTTCGGCCAGTCGCGTCCGAGGACGGATGCGATCACTTGGCAGTGGAGTGCCCCACGACAAGCAAGTTGAAGATAATTCTGTCCTTGGCAGTGGAGTATGGCTTTACAGCACAGCCTCGCTTTATCACTGGAATGGTTAGGTGCACACAGGTCACCTGGCCAATCAAGGACTCTACGTAGGGCCAACACATTCACGAGGTACCTAATCAAGTCGCAGGCATCACCCAAACGGCTGATTGAAGATGTAGTACGTTAGTAGGTTTTTGCAGCCTGTCTTTAAACCAGAGGTTTATTTGATGAGTGTGGTTGGATGCCATGTGGGCCACTAGTTTCTGTAGCAACCGTACTCAACTGTTGGATAGCAGTCTGTCGGAAGAGGAGCTCGCGAAATACGTCTACGACGAAGATGACGGCCTCCTCAACAGGCGAAGACGCACGAACCAAGATCAACTCATACCGCCGTGAGAGCAACAGTGGATGAGCAATACGGCATCGAAGTTCCCTCGCTGACGTACGAGAGAACACGGCAGACGAACATCGAGCGTGATTGACGGTGAGAGCAAGCTGGCACTACCGAAATCACCGAAAGAAACGATAGCGATCAGGCTGTCAGCACGAGCAGAGCTCGGAATACGGATTGGCTTATGACGAGGTTACGTTGGCTAATGGATTTCGCGCGACGATTCGCCTTCTGGTTGCCACAAATAATCTAGTCTTTGTCAGAAACCGAACACTTTTTAGAATTAGTGTGCGCCACTTATTATCCCGGTTTTTGTTATGTTTTGTTGTCCCAGCAGACAACACAAATATCGTCGTTTCGCCATGTTAAATCGTTTATTATTGGAAATGTACTCTGTGTCGAGTCCACTTTGCGACCGCAATCTGAATAAACATCACCTAAATGTCATTAGGAGATGTCGTCTGGCAGGTCCCATCTTGAGCGTCAGTCAGTGTTGTACACGTTCCTCAGAAAGAGGAACGGAAGCTCGTTCCTCGTTCCTCTTGATTTTTGGAACGCGTTCCCGTTACAAGTTCCATCTTCGAGAAAGGAACTCGTTCCCGTTACAGATTAAAAATGGAACGTGTCGTTACATATACGTTACATTTGTATTTTGCTAATTGCAATATTTAGTTAGATCAAACCAAGTTTTTTTATCTATCCCATTATACTATAGCAACATATGAATTTGAATGCCGTGATGGAAGGACACCAGGAGAAGAAAACAAGCGGAAGCCAGGTTTCATTTGTTGATATATTCACTTTTAAAAATCTCAGCGTTTTGCCATATGCATGTTTGTGGTGGACTATGCAGTCGAGCCAAATGTACTGTTACCCCACACTGCACGAGCGTTCTACAACAACCTCAGACGTTTCAATCTAACAAAGTCCCGTGTTCGAACTTAAAAACAGTTGCTTCTCGATGCTGCTCTCAGCAAGACGAGCAAGTGGAGAAGAAGGTAGGGCTTTTGAAGGTCAGTCTTGAAAACTACCATTCCCTCTTCGTGAAGGTTGGATTCGTTGTTCAGTTTGAAGGTGGGAGAAGAGAAGAGGGAAGGAAGGTTAATTTTTGTGCATCTGCCCAATGTCCTGGGATACAAGGGTGTGTTTGATGTCTAGTAACCTGTTCCTTTGGTGCAAGTAGTTTCTTTGTAGAAGTTCAGTGATGGCTGCAGTCGGCCTTAGATTTCTGGGTGTATGAGGATTCGTGGAAGCAAAGAAAGTAGCTGAGTTTGAGATGTCCCTTTTTCTGTATTTTCCTAAACTAGATGTTTTGATTTCTGTACTGCAGTCTCGGGCACTGAAGAGAGAATCAGTGCTCACTAGCTCTCTGCACCCTACTGTTACCAAGCGAGGACCCCACAAAATAAACCCGAAGTAACAAAAAAACTTAACGAGATCCTCCTCTTCGTAAATATATTGTTTTTATTAGGGCTGGGCGTCGATTAAAATTTTAACCCCATTAATCGCGCACACCTTTGATCGATTAGTTAATCGGTCAATCGGTCTCGTTCATTTCCATGCATAATATTATTGATTAAATAATAAAGTCGCATCTATATTTCTTTTACTGAATATGTGTTAAACGACGCAATAATTTTAATTATGAATCAGCTTCAATATGCAATGGTTGAGAACAGTTAAAAAACGCTTACGCTCACACATTATTACTTCAGCTTCATGAGGCAAAAATGTTCGTTGATATTTTCCAGAAAGGGCGACCTTCAGCTGCGATTGCTCACAGTATATTCTCTGCTGCGCTAAACGGACACTCGCTCGGCGTTCAAGTCGCTGAGGACATGTGTAACCTTCTGCAAATGTCTGAAGTTACAAATCTTCCCCTTACAGTTTACCTTAAGTTAATACTTTCCTGCATTCTCACGCCATATAGGTTGTGCTCGTCCATGTCTGCATGGTGAAAGCATTCCATTTTTATTTAATTTTGGTTTGTCAAAATTTTACCGGATTAACCGGTTAAACAAATTAATCGCGATTAAAGTATTAATCGATTAATCGGTAGGTTAACTCGATCAATTGCCCAGCCCTAGTTTTTATACATTTTTTTTACAGAATTTCCCCCTTATAAATAAAATAAAAATGACCCCGCCAGACGAAGAAAAGGAACGCCGTTCCTTCTTCCGTTCACGTAAGAATGTAACGAGTTCCCGTTCCAGTTCCACCGATGTACAATGGAACGGCGGCGTTCCTTCGTTCCTCCTAAAAGGAACGCGTTCCAGGAACGCCGTTCGCTTGAACGCCGTTCCGTACAACACTGGCGTCAGTTGAAAATGTGCACGATCGCTTTTTAAATACGGCATGTCATGCAGTATAGGACTTTGGAGATAAAGGCTGCTGGCAATCGTTTTTGTTAGGCCTGCAGCGTACACTTTTTGTATTATCTTGCACTGGAATAATTAAAGCTAGAAGCGTAATTGACTGCTATTTAAGCGTTATGGAACTGCGTTTTCACGGAACGAAAAGAAGGGAAGAACGTCTAATGACCGTAGGTGGGATTTCGGGAGCAGTGACAACAGTTCTGTCTTGAGATAATTTCCAGAGTCAGTCTTCGTTAAAAATAGGTTATTGAGTTGGGGTGGGGGACAGATCAGCCGCCTCCGTCTTTTGCCTTGGTGCTTTTACGGTGAAAAAGGAAGCTCTCGCAAGAGTGTGCCCTAAATGAGGTAACAACAAAATTTAACAGCTGCTGAAAATGCCGTTCGTTTAGACAAGCATCCGCGATAGTAATGCAATTAAATGCAAAGGTGCAAGCAAGCTGGACAAGAATGACGAAAATAATCTCTGGGGAATGGGAACACCGACGAGGCGGATTTTTTCGATCGCGCACCAGTCACCTAGCGGTGTTCGGAGATTTCTGTTTGTCCCTTGTCCCTCTTGTTCCCCCTCTCCAGGGGAGCCACGTACTCGACAGTGCTTTTTTTAGATCGTACCGCGACTGTACTCTGACAAAAATAGCTTACTGTCATTTATTTCTACTTTCAGGTATTGTGCAATGCTTTCTCATTGGATTCGGAAACGTATATACACCACGAAACGCCAAAACAGCGGGATAATATGCGCATTTAGTCTCCAGCAGCGACTGAAATTGCAGCAACGCAGGCTGCGCCTATCCAAATCAACAGCTTACGTGGTTAGGGTTAGGCGGGACGTCAATGTGAAATCAGCCTCAAACCCAGTTAATGTGCTCGGAAAAGGTAATCATGTTCTTGGGGCCGAGTATTTCTTGGAAACGTATTTAATGAGCTCGAGAGTCGATTCTCCACGACATTATGCCCCTCCCCCCCCCCAAATAAAAGGTGTTAAGGTTCATATAAACTGTGATGTAACTATTTAACTAATAACCCATTTCATCTCTTTCTAGGGGCTCCCAGCACTATCAACTTAGCCCTAGGGCTAAAAGACCTCATGCAGTTTTCCCTATATTTTGAATTCTAATATCCTTCTAAAATATGGGCTCCATGTTTCGTCAATCTGCCAATCGCGTTTAAGTTCGGTAGCCTTATAGGGTTGGTGATACTCCTAGATCGGGGGTGCTTAGGGCAGGATGGCTCTTAGGCTTTCAGTGCCGGGTGGCTCAGGTTGGTTGCCTAGGACACGGTTTAGTATGGGAACAAATTACGCCACGCCATTGTCTTTTTTTGTCTCTTCAGCACTACCACTATACACACTCAGCGCTGAATCTTCTGGGACACCTACTCACTCATCCTCGTTTCAGGCACCCTATCTACATCACTTATTTCTGCTCTTCTCTTCTTGCCCTTTCCACGCCTCTCCGCTTCTTGCGCTTGCTCACACCACCTGCTTCTTCTCCTCCCTTTCCCGTGCTAGGTCCGTAGCTCAGTCAGAAGCACACTATTTCCGGCACTCGCAGAGCTCGGACGCAAAGATGGCAGGCTCCGACGTAGCTACAATAACGGCCCTTTCGGGCGGCAGTTTTCCTGCTGCTGACGTGGCCCAGGATTATCGCATTGTTCTGTCTGCACTACCAAGGAGTGTTGCCTTTTTGAAAGTCCTGTTTCTGCACTGTGACGTAACCGGGAGGCTGTACAAGATAGCGGATTCCAAAACAGGACTCCAGACATCAAGCGTCCTGCAGAACCCTAAGGCATGAGGGCCGTACGAGATGAAAAGATTTCTGGGTGGTCGCATTTCATGCACAGGCTTCAAAGAATAAGCCGCTGCAACCGGAGATCTCCAGGTAAAGGTCCGGCGCTGCTTGGTACTAAACCCGAACAAGGCCGAAGTTCGGTTAAAGCCACTGGCTGACCAGTGAGGTTCCGGACGACACCGTGCAGAAGACCTGGTTCCATTTGGCAGCGTGGAAGGAGGGAAAATGAGTCCTGGCGCGAAGGAAGTCTCAGCGGCTTCCAAACAACCAGACAGAGACAACGGCTGATGCTCAGGGACGGTGTATCGATGGACCGGCTGCCCCACCAGCTGCGGATCCTCAACGGCTAAGCTCTGGTCATCGTTCGTGGTAGGGCTCCGATGTTCCTGAGGTGCTGGAAAACGTCACGTTCGCCGAGACTGTCCGCTGCCGCGCATTGCAATTCGCGTCGGAGCTTCGTGCGCCTCACCGAAACTGTGTGCAACCGCATGCCTCAGCAACGAGACTCGTGACGATTCCTAGATTTTATATTGAATCAGGAAGTGGCCGAGCCACTGTAGGTGAAGCAAATCCTCTAACGGCGGTGCCTGGACAAAGGCCTGACCGCAGCAGCGAAGACCAAGAAAGACCGTCGCCATGCACGCCCATACAAAAAATGGTCTATGGTCGGCTATGCAAAATTCCTTGTATGCGTCGGCTATAGACAATTGGCCAAATTAGCTATAGCCGCTTCTGTGGCTGCCTATAGCTTTTGCTATGGTCTGCCCTACGGCTGTTTATAGCTTTTTCAATGGAAAGCTATCGAATTTTGTATGGTTTACTCTATGGGTTTCTTTAGAAAGGATGCTATAGCAGACTATGGCTTTTCTTTCGAATCCCTCAGCCGTCTATAGCTTAGTGTATAGTCTGCTACAGAGATCTCTAAGGCCTATTCTATGGATCTTTTTAGACACCATGCTATAGCAGCCTGTGGCTTTAACAATGGTTTGTTTAGCCGCCAGTTTCTCTGGAATGGTCCGCTATAGCTCATTTTATAGTTCGTCCTATGGTTCCCTATACCTATCGTGCTATAGCTGCCTATAGCTTTTCCTGCGGTTCCTTTAGCCGTCTGTAGCTTCTTCGACAACCTTCTATAGAGATATTTATGGCTTACTGAATAAATCTTTGTAGACACCATGCTATAGCAGCCCATGGCTTTTCCTATGGTTTTAGCCGGCTATTTTTTCTTTAGGTTTGCTATAACTTATTCTGTAGCTTGTCTTATGATTCTTTTTACCATCATGCTAAAGCTGCCTATAGTTTTCTTTTTGCCATAATCGGAATGAAATTTGAAACAAATGATTGTTGTCACTGTACATCTCAAGGACGAAACTTTGTATTTAAGTATAAATGAAGGTTGGATATCTCAAACTTACTTAAAACCTTTCGAACTTGATAAATATATTTAAAACATCACGCAGACCCTTCAACGAAAAAAAAGAATTGCACTTGCCCAGGTGTTCGAAAAGGCAGGCAAACAGACACAAGGGATTGTTTTCAAACCTCCTAGAAGTTTATTACAATTTGCCTATTCTGCAGACAAGTACCAACTAAGCAATCTGTAATGTATAAACAGTTACAGCTGAGCTGTTATACAACTGAGAAAATTGCAAAGAAAAAAAGAACCATAGGTAATTCTGGGAAGTGTCTAGTCTCCCGGCACCAGGCAGAATTTTTCCCCGACATTCTACTGGCAGTCGCCACCCATTGGCGCTGCAATCAGCTAGTCGAACGACATTTCATCGACAGGTAGTTTCATCAACACGCGATATTTTACATACAACACTCTTAAAATGTCGGTGCGTCTACTTTCACGCCAAAACTCGGAGAGCCAATCACCGCAACTTACGGAGGCAGCTCAGCGAATGACGATGCGGAAACATATGTTCAGACCAAAAACGCAGTCTGAGTTGTGACATTAAGCAATGCAAAACGTCACGCTTCCATTGCTTATGTCATAACTCAGACTGCGTTTTTTCGTCTAAACATATGTTTCGGCATCGTGACGATGCCGAAACATACCTCTAGACTAAAGAAACGCAGTCTGAGGTTGTGATATATTAAGCAATGCAAAACGTCACGCTTGCATTGCTTAAGGTCGCAACTCAGATGGCGTTTATTGATCTAAACATATGTTTCAGCATCGTCATTCGCCGAGCTGCCTCCGTGAGTTGCGGTGATGGCTCTCGAGTATTGTGCGCGAAAGTAGACGGCAGACTTTTTTAAGAGTGAACCCAGAAACATCTTTTTTTTTTATGAGGGGCTGCAGATTTTTTAAGGGGAGACGTTAACGGGTCAGTGAGCTATGCCCCTCAGGCACGGCGAAATGCCCCATACGGCGTGCAATTCGTGTAACGAGTGTCAACGGAAACGTCTGTCCATGAAACGTATTTTCACAAAACGCAAGGAGAATAAGAAAGTCAGTATTCTATTTTCAGTTGTGACACAATTTGGCAGCCTAACGGCAGGCTACTGCCGGTAGAATTTCAAGGAAATTATTCTCCGGCCTGCCAGGAGAAAGAGACTGCGTAATTTCAGATGGTGACGAAAGAGTACCCGTAGAAAAAATGGTCAATTATCGCCCAGTAGGTTGCAGCGCACTTCCGTTGAACATTCCTGACTTGAAAGATGTAATCCGAGATGTATGTCGACACAGGCACTGCAAGAACAACCTATCAAACACAAAAACGAGAAGGAAGGATCCGTGAAGATTCACCGCGATGTAGCACAAGCTGTCATTTACCGAACCGGACATTTAACGCATCACAAGAATGGCTGAGTGCTTTTTGAAGAAATCGCTTGTTGACGGCATACGGGTAGGACTTTCAATCGAGATGCCATTGCCGTAGAAGGGAAATTGCACGCACTGCGGGCCGCACCACACGCGAAACTAGGTCCGCAGGCAAGCATTCCGGGATTAGGCAAATGCGACTGCGTCATCCGTCAAACGTGTGATCACGCTCCTCCGTTACATGCGCACAGAAAGTGGAGTCAACCGATAAAAATTTGAGACGTCTTTTATGTTGTCCTCTTTTCGTCCGTCGTCTCTGGTTCTTCAAAAATAGTGTAACATCAACCACCTCGCCTGCATACTCACTCTATCTTCGATTAAAAGTCTAAGGATTTATTGGTCTGGTGAGTGTGCACCTTTTACCACACTGTAGTTAGAGAGAGAGATAAAAAGAAGAGCTGAAATGCAGAGCTCCTTCAAGGCCAGAACGGGGTGCGCTCACAAAGGCTTATTTCAGTAGCATACCAACAATGAACACAACAAGATGATGTATCACTTGTATCTCCGACAGTTCGACCCAAGGCTGATGGTGAGTGGATGCTATGTGTGGTCTTGGGATTCAGGCAGGTGCCGTCTCGCATTATCACCAGCTTCGAGATTATAGTCACGCTGATCCAAACCGCAGACACTATTGATGTAAAACACGCATAGCGTCTACTCTGCTGTCAATACCGAGTGGAACTGGACAGCCACCGAAGGCCAGCTTTGGGTATCCAAAGGGCTATCCCATAGTGACCAAAACGGGAAGTTTGAAGATACCATGGACTTTATACCATGTAATCCATGTTATTAATTAAAATGACGAATTAACCGCGAATATGTTTGTGCGCACGATGTCCACATAATAAATAAATATATAAATAAATATATATATATATATATATATATATATTTCAAAAATCCTAAAAATTAGGGCGTTTGAAAATAAAAGAAAATGTATTCAGAACAAACTACCAGCCACGGCAGACGTCAGTAATTGCAAAAAACATACTAATTAGCCAGCTAATTAAATAAAATGTCTTAATTAACTTTTTAATTATGTGGAAATAGACATTGTTCCAAATTAGAAAGTTGCTGAGCGTATTGCGAAAACCACTAAATGTCATTGTCAGAAAGACTTTGAGCGCGTGAAAAAAGTAGTAGCGCACTAAAGTTACCACTCGTGGAGCAGGTACAGGCTAGGGGCTAGATAAGAGGCGAAAAAATCGCGCGGGCACTTACCGCAACCGCTAGCTTTGTACCTGCTCCACGAGTGGTAACTTTAGTGCGCTACTACGCTCTCACGCGCTCAATGTCTTTCTGCAAATGACTGATTTAGTGGTTTTCAATAATTCTCAGCAACTTCGTAATTGGAACCATATGTCTATTTCCACTAATTGAAAAGTTAATTAACAAATGTTATTTAATTTGCTGGCTAATTAGTATGTTTTTGGCAATTCCTGACGTCCGCCATGGCTAATAATTTGTTCCCGAAAAGGGTTTTTTTTTTTTCAAACGCCTTAGTTTTTAGGATTTTTAAAGTCTTCGCAAAAACACCCGCTATATATACTATATACGTTTTTACCAAAAAAAATTATAATTATGTCTACACCAGTAGGTTCGCATTTTTAAACTTCAATTTCGGGAATTTTCGCATTGTTATGGCATTTCTGATTACATGGTTTAAGAAATTTCTGCCGTAATATGTCTTTCATTCCATGAGTTCAATCTATAGCACTCATCATCAATTACAATCTCTGCGCACCACAAAGACACTAGGTGTGGCTGTGTGCTCCAAGAAGCTGCAACGAGTTTCATGTCCCATAATTTAAACAAGAAGAACAAAATCAGCAATATCGCTACACTGTAAAAAATATTTTCTGAAAACTACAGAAAAAACATGTCAACTTTTGACCTACTTTTTCTGTTTTCCTCCGTTTTTCTGTTTTTTCGTTTTGTGTACTTTCACTCAAGAAAGTCTGTTTTAAATTTTTTGTGATTTCACAAAATTTCTGTTTTTGCGAGAAAAAAAACTGAAACCCTTTTTAAATTCAGTTTTCTGTTCTGCACAAGCCTGTAAAAATACAGGTTTTGATATTTCTGCTTACTACAAAAAAACTTGTGTAAAAAAACAAATTGTCTGGCAGCTGGCCTGCCTGAAAATTTCTGTAAAACTCTGTTCTCTGTTTTTAATTTTTCTGTTATTTAACATACTTTTTGCAAAATAACAGATTTTACGGGACAACTAATCATATCAATTGCTCATATGCACGCAGCACTACAAAGCATGAATATCAACCAACCAATACCGAACACTTTTGCAGGTACGTACATATCAGCAGTACAACAAGGCACCAAACAACTCCAAAACAAAGCCTCCGCGACTCTAATCTAACGGCCCTACTGACCCAATTCGTATATATGCCCTACCATTTTCTGAGAACCATTCGGCAAGTGAGTGCCGCTGTTTACTAGATGAATACAAAAAGTACTTGACAAGTATTATTGGTATACAAGTCATCTATGAATTTAAATTGGCAGACTAGACACATCTCTTAATCTAGTGCTTCGAAGGGCAACATGATATGAACGTAATCGGCTAAAGGAACATCTCACGGCATGCTCCTGATCGTTTCGGCTTCAGATTCACGCAGTGATAAGCTTACTCAAGCTAATGTTGCCCCATCTCGTTTCGCGCGTGTAATAGCAGCACAAGTTACAACAATATCTGCATTTCAAGTCAGTAATCGGCAAAAGGTAACATAATTCTTAGTCTTGTGTTGTTCAATTCGTTATTTTTTCCTTTTTTAAATTTAGTGCTTGAGAATATGTGACTTAAAAGTAGCGGGTAAACGCTGGCGGCACGTTTTCCGTGTTGATCGCGTGACCGATGAGTCGCCCTACTTGCTCCACTTTAAAAGCCCCCTAAATTAAATATCAAGCACTTATATAAAACAGGTATTGGGGTACAATTAGATTTTCCAAAAAAAGAACTAGCATAAAGTACGATAAATATATATATATATATATATATATATATATATATATATAACGGGAAAGTGTGCCGCCAGCGTTTGTCCGCTACTTTAGTCACATAGATATATATCTGTTTGTGCGTGCGTGCGTGCGTGTGTGTGTGTGCGTGCGCGCGTGTGTGTATGTGTGTGTGTGTGTGTGTGTGTGTGGGCGCGTGCGTGCGTGCGTGCGTGCGTGCGTGCGTGCGTGCGTGCGTGCGTGCGTGCGTGCGTGCGTGCGTGCGTGCGTGCGTGCGTGCGTGTGTTTTCGCTACTGTGTTCGGGAACATATACACCCCTATCAAACTATTTCAGATCTTTCAGTTCTGTTGACAACCAAAGGTTGCTACCTGACGCACTAAAATGTTGTGATTCTCCTCATGAAGAGGTGACGATGTTGGTGGTTCGATGATTAATCTGATATTTGGCGGCAGGAGACATCTAAAGGGCAAAACGGCCGGGCTTATGGGGTGCCCTGATGACAAGGCAGAGGTGATTGACTTTTAGGTTTAATGAATCATGGAGCAGAACATATCAAAACTGAAGAACACGAACGGCGAAAGAGGCAAGATTTCGGGCTTGAGCTGGCGCTCATATAGCACAAATAGCGTCCGTGACGACGCAACAATCTAGTAAAAGTCAGTTACTGCACTGCCACCGAACTGAAACCCGCTACTGAATTGGAACTGCTAACGAGCTACGCACGTACAGCCGGGCGATCGCAACAATGACGGGTGCGGCTTACGTCAGAAATGATCCGAACGGAAACAACCGACGTCCACAAAACCACCGCTACCCGGCATCCATCTGGAAAATAAGCCTGCACCAATATCAAGACCGAAGAAGATACTGCGTTAATCTTTGCATTAAAATTACACATAAATATGGTTGTATTCTTTAAATACACGAACAAAATATTAATGCGTTAAATACGTTTTCAAAACCGCTTTTCGTGAAGTTGAGAAATACCTAATTATCCAAAAAGTAAATACAGAAAATGTCTGTTTTTTCTTAAACAGGTTTCAGTTAAAAACCATTAATAAATATTTTCTGTGTGGCAACAGAAAATGTCTGTAAAAAGCTTGTAATTTCACACACAAGAGATCAGTGTTTTTTACAGTGCAAACCAGTAAAATACAGGTTCGTAGCTGTAATTTCGATATCCTCCTCTTTAAGTTGTGGAAGCGTTAAAATGCCTGGCATCATCTGTAATTACAGATGATGCCAAGTCCACTTTAACGCTTTGCACTGAAAGAAAAAAGCAACCCAAACAATGTCTAAGATTGAATGTTGTAAGCGACAACAACAGGGTATTGTGACCATGTAGTGCCAGGATACGTCAGAGGCACATAGCACCGTAACACGAGCATGGGGTCGTCGACCGGCTGGCGCTCGGTGTAAAATCGCTTCGTTTGTTAATAGTCGGCTAGTTAACCTGCGCCGACGGAAATCATCAGCGAGAATGTCGGGAGCACAATTCGTGCTCCTAGTGTTTTCAATCCGGGACGGAAAGTGACATACATTGAGGGCACGAACCGACGAAGGTAAATCTGGCAGGTTACAAAAATTTTCGCTGCAGTTTTCTTTAGCAATCAGAACGTGAAGTTGAAAAAGAACGCATGCTACTATATTATGAACACCATTCATTATTATAGCTATGCAACATTTAGCAGTAGTGAGAACAATTTACGCTCATTTAGGCTTTGGCGTTTACTGGAAAATATATATATGGAAAAACGGTTATTAAATCTACAGCACAAGATACATATTTTACAGCAGAGTTCACATTCAACGATGTACAGGTCATTTGTTTGGGTAAGAACACTTTCCTCGTCTTTATGATTGGACTATTAGATATAATTACCGTGTCGCTCAAAATAGTCTATCCGATCACTGGAACGTTGCTGAAACCGATACGTGTATGGTATATTAATGCGATTATTGTAACTCTGCAATAAAAGGTGAAGATCACCATTTGCTAGTGCAACGGCTGAGCACGCTGCGTTTGTGTCATCCAGAGTCATCCAGGAGTCATTTTAAAATTACCGATGTAGCTGAAAAATAAGGTTAACTACTTCTTATTCCTCATTATGATTCAGCATTGCCACGCTATTGAAACTTGCAATCGAGATGCGACCACTCATTCGATACGGTTCAGGATTTCACAATTTCTTTTATCAAAACTTAGAAACAAACAAGCAACACGCCGAAGAATATTTTCATGAAATTACAGACAAATAATTAGCAATACAGTTAAATCATCTTTCTCGTGTTGTCTTGCAGGACGGGTTGAAAACAATGCCGACACCAGCCGACCTGTGGAGCATTATACAAATTTGCCCCATTCTGCAGCTCCGTATATTCTACGCTTCCGTCAGCGCACGAATCCCTTCAATGTAATCCAAATTTTGTTGTGGCATGATTAACTTTTTTCGAACTGGAAACCCTGGAGAATTCATACGAAGGTTATCCGCTATTCGGATTTCAACGAGGTATTATCCCTAAGCAGTACGAAGGACGCGGAGGCAAGTAATGCACTGTGATTCACGCAAAAAAATACTGTTTTATGGCAAACACCAGCATTTTCTGTCAATTGAGAGATATATTATGTCAGTGTTTCAGCGCAAATTACTGTTATAAAACAGACAATATCTTTTAATATTTTGTTATAATAATGAAAATCATTTTTGTTTCAAGAAATTTTCTGCTTTGTAACTTAAACAGGTATGATCAGTTTATTCAGGTAACAAAGTCAATTTTCACTTCTTACAAACATTTTCTGTAGAAAAAATAGATATTTTTATTATATGTATGTTATTTAACAGCTATTTTTTACAGTGTAGCTAATTTGTGGAATTCGCATGACAGATATATAAAAGGACGCACCTAGGGGTGCGCGTGCGTAACAATAATTATATATGTTTTCGGATGTTAACTTGTGTTTTGGGTATATTTTGCCGTTCTCGACGAGGGCGTCGATGGACGTTGCACCGCTGCTTACGCTCTTCTGTTGTCACGACACTCTATCGCGCTATAGGCGCGTCTATTTGACGCTCATTAAGTCTCGAGTCAACTGTGTGGAATGCCAGTGCACATGTCAATTGTTTAGTCAGAGCAATGACGCAGCAATCGCGACGCGAGAACCTTCTGCTCCTCAATCTGCCTGTCCACATTCGCTCCGATAAAATGTGAGCGTGGGACTCTCGAGCAGCGTTAGCTTGCTGATGATGCAGGACGCTGCTTTGTCGTTGAGAATCTTTGCCCTGCGAACGCCTCTGAAAACTTTCCAGTGCTCGGCGTACCCTAGGCAGCAGCGCCTTTCATCGACCTCCCGCGCGGTATCGCAACCTTTCTGGCGACTATTAGCAGTCTGCGAGTGCCGGCGATTCATCGAGGCGACTTGAATGCAAACATTTTATGAACCCCCGCTAACATGAAACCCCGCGAATATGAACTCCCGCGATCAACAACCCCCGCGACGACGAAACGCCGGCGCTTGAAAGCGGAAGGTTGCGATGCTGCGCGAACGGTTCTTGAAGGACACTGCGTAGGGTACGCCGGGCGCTGGAACGGCTTCGCAGCCATCCGAAGGGCAAAGGATTCGCGACGACAAAGTAGGGGTAAGCCGGCGACGACATAATGGGGGTACGCCGGCGAAGTACCCCCATTATGCTGGCTAAAGAAATTTCTCGTCCTGAGCGAGTGCATGAATGACTCTGCAGTGCAAAGAAGAATGTCGTGGGTCTATAGCCTAAGGGACAGAAAACAAAATTGAGCCAGCTAAAACAAATTGGATGGCCGGTAGTCTACAGCTCGAGAGACATACATCCCTCTATAGCCGGTTTAAGCACATTGAAAGGTCGGAGGCCTATAGCTGTTGTGGTATAAAACACGATTGAGTCGGCTAAAGAAAATTCAATGGTCGCGAGTCTATAAATTTAGGGAGATACACCACTCTTTAGGAGGCTAAAGCACATTAAAAGGTTGGAGGCCAATAGCTTTGGTGTCAAAAACACTATTGAGTCGGCTAAATAAAAGTCAATGGTCGCGATTTTATAGATTTTAGGACATACACTACCCTACAACCGGCTAATGCACATTGAAAGGTCGGAGGCCTATAGGTTCGGCAACAAAAACACCATTGAGTCTGCTAAAGAAAATTGAATGGCCGAGTGTCTATAGATGTAGGGACATATAGCACGCTATAGCCGGTTAAAGCACATTAAATAGTCGCGAATCTATAGCATTAAGGGCATGCATTTGTCTATAGCTCGCTAAAGAATATTGAATCTTCGCGAGTATATAGCTGGATAGCCAAATATTATTCTAATGCCAGCTATATAAATATGAATGGTCGATATTCTATAGCTTTGCAGACATTGATTATTTTATAGGTGGCTATAGCGTGTTTTATGGTTTCTTACGGCTGGCCATAGAGAGCCATACACGGTGATAGCTCACTTTAGCATTTTCCATAGACGTCCAACAAGCATTTTCGTATGGGTATGGAGCTGGCATGCAGAGACAGATGAAAGTGCGGAAGAGGACGAGCCTGGCTTGTACGATCAGCGTCCGAATTATCCCACTGTTAAAAATCAAAGGAGCTGTATCAGTGTGAAGCCCCACGTCCCCTTGGACGGCGGGCTCCGACGCAGCCAGAAGTAGGTTTGTAAACCCTTAGCTACTGTAATTTCGTGTTTATTGGTAGACTTTGAGAGTTATGTCAAACAGTGTTCATGCTCAAAGCTCTAACACTGAACTCCGATAGTTTAATTTTCCGGATGCGTAAGTAGTGGCTCCTCAACACGCTCCTGAGAGAGCGAGCAGATGTTGCGGTATTACAAGAAACAAAGCTTACGCCCGTAAATGTCAAGCTCGCGACAAAGGCCTTTGAGCGTCTTTTTGAATTTCGCTATTCTTGCGCGCTTTCGCACAGCGCTGGCAGGGCTAATTCTTGTCCGCAAAAATAAGGGCATTTCACTCTTTCCAAGAACGAGAAACAGAACGAACCCAGCGGCAGAGTGTGCACGGTTGAGTTTCTCTGCCATAGCGAAGTAATGAGAGAAGTGTCTGTGCACGCTCCCAACGAACCAGCTGAAATAAAAATGTTCTTTGAAAACGTAGCGCAATACATTTAAGCCTCTGCAAAAGTGATGATAGTCGGCTGGCATTTTAATTGTATTCTAAACGCCGAAGGCTGCTCGCGTGGTCTGAAACAAGATTCGAGTCTTGAGCCACTTGGGAAACTTCTCACAGAGCATGACTTGCAAGGTGTAACGGAAGTGGCGTTTGCTTCCGAGCCCGGCTACACACACTGGCAAGGCGAATGTCAATCGCGTTGAGGGCGTGTCTATGCGTCGAGTGAGTTGACACGATCTGCCGCCTTTTATCGCGCCGAACATGTCACCTTCTCCGACCACGCACTGGACGAAGCGCGGTTCGGAAAGACGGAACCAACGAAACATGACTCGATATTGGCAATCGTGGAAACTTAACGAATCTCTGCTCGTGGATGACAACGTAGCGAAGGACGTGAAAGAGCTCATTAAAAAGTTAACCGAATCGGCGGGAGAAGAACGCGGCGAACTGGGAGCAGCTGAAATAAGAAACGAAAATTAAGCTTATTTCAGTGGGACAGGAAAAGGCGAATAGAAAGCTGGCAGACGATGAAAATCAAACACCGGGTTTGTTTGGCAATGGCTTAAAGGATTGCGATGGCCTGCTATTTAAAAAATTAGAAGAATGTAAAGGCACAATGATCCGCTGCAAATGGAAAACTTTGGAACGAGACGAAGAGACGACGAAAATGTTTTGAAATTGAAGAGCGCGAGCGAGCTAAAGAACTAAAATTAAAATCGCTGTCCTCCGAGTGGGAGAATCGGTTGTTACTCAACAAGAAGATATGAAGTGTAAGCTTGTCGAATTTTACAAAAATATTGTTGAAGAAAGAGCCAACTTTCAGTGAACATGTATTTCGTGATTTTATAAAGCAAATGTCGAAAGTAGAAAAGGTAGTTTGAAAATCGGTAGACCCAGATATAACAGTTGAAGAGGTGCGCGCAGTTATTAAAAAAAGCTAGCGCCTCGGAAGTCACCGAGTGTAGACAGACACAGGGCAGCTTTCTGTGAAATATTCGCGGAAAAAAAGTAGCGCCAGTGCTTTGTCTAGTTTATGCAGTTATTTCTAAGATACAGCTATCGTAGCTCCACCCATTATGCAGGCGGTTACAGTGCTAATACCCAAAAACCTGACGATGAATAAACACGATCCGACGACGATTTCAACCAAACACCTTACTGACGACATATAAAATTCTCTCTAACATATTGACAACACGTCTCGAGAAAGCATTGGATCAGTCGTGGGGCAGGGTGGCCAAGACCGTCCGGCCGATGCAAACGAAGATAGCCGTATTGCAGGTAGGTTTGAAGATAGCGTTCTACAAGGTATCGCACTTGTTTTTATTTTCATTACTAAAACATTGCGAACTATGGGGGAAAACTACGAGGCTTTGTGAAGTTATACTACAAAGACATCACGACTCATGTTCTAATCAACGGCTGTAAATCCACGCCCATTTCAGTGTGCGCTTCGTAAAGACAGGGCTGACCCATGTCACTGATTTTATTGGCCCCCTTACATGAAGCGGCGCTTTGCAGGGCAATTTGAAATGACGCCTATATACGAAGGGCTTGTGTAGCTGCATCACCTATCAAGATCTTAGCCCACGCTGATGAAGTGAGCATAATGTGTCAATCAAGACCTGAGCTACAACTCGAAATCGAGCTCATAAAAGAATTCTGCAATATTGTCACGGGAGGTGACCAAAAGGACCAAAAATAAACAGGAAGGAGAAACGTTTATTGGGGCGAACTTCTGCCCAAAACAAAGGGTTAAAAGAACAGGTGTTATAAGCTAACGACGATGTCGGCGAAGAGGCAGAATCCGGCGTTAGGGTAAGACTGACCGCGGCTCGCCACGCGGAGCCCCTTTTGTACACGCCTGGGCTTCTGGGACAATCGGCGTAGAAGGTTCGGAGCGTCGAACATTCTAAACTGGAATCAGCAACGCGGTTCTCGAATTTACCAGAACATCGCATTACAGAGTCAACAAAAATGTGTACCCTCGGCCAGGCATCGAGCTTTGGCTTTTCACGTGGAAGGCAAGCGCGATAACCGTTAGACCACGAGCGTGCTGACTGCTTGGTCGGCTGCGCACGCGGCAATATGTAGGGGTGAAGTGAACAATATAAAATCCTTAAGGTCTTGGCTGGGAAACTGGCCGTCCAAGCCAGAGCTGTTTATAAACATCCAGTGTACTGCTTCGTTGTCGAACTACTTAGTGGTCGACCTGGACCTAGCGAGGCTAAGCAGCGGAGAAGGCGGAGTGAAGCTAAACGTCGTCAGAGCCAAAGCAGCAGAATGATACGGCAGAAACATTTATCTTTTAAACTGAAGGTGTGTATGCAACGCGGTCCTCTTTTCTTGCGAATGGTATTCAGCACAAGTTGCGCCCTGCCGTAACATACACGTGCAAAAAATGTTAAGCATTTGTGCGAGATTAATTTGGAATTTTTTTCTGAAAGAGCACGACGAACTATTAATGTTGTTAGCTATTCTAAAGGTGTCTTAAGCATGGTGAATCTAGATATCAAGCTAAAGTGCATCGGTTTATGCTTCTTCATGACAGAAAATGGCTAATGTAGGTTTCCGCTCTGCAGGCGCTTGGAGGGAGGTGTCTTTCCTCTTGGTTGGACGTCGACAGCATTGATGAAGCAGCCGGTGCTGCTCTGTTACATAGAGAGAGCAGAAGCAGTGAAGTACTTTGAACGACGATTTTCTAAGTATTTACAAAAGGTTGAAAGAAAACATCTATATTGGGACATTATTGACTTGACAATGCCTTCGCCGCTCTATTGCTCAGGTTTTCCTGAAGCTGGCGGTTCCTACATATTTTTGGCGTTCGCGAAGATAAAGTTCGGCAGGGGTACCTTGTTTATTTGTCAGGTTCCATATGGAGGTACCACCAGTGAAATCTTGGGATTAAAATAGAGGTTCCCCCTCCCATGGGGCAGAAACTGTGCCCCTTCCCTTTGAATAAGCACTGCAGCATACTTTTTGTATAGCAGGAATGCCGAATTATCCTGGGCTCAGCTTCGTGCAGAAAGCAGGATCGCGTTGTATCCGACGTGACAACCTATAAAGTTTCCGGCCGTCAGGAAGCAGGAGCAAACTCTCAGTTGTAAAATACTCACGTTGATCGGCTTGCGCGCCATTTGGTGCTCCCAAACGGACTAAGCTTTGGTAAGAGAGGGAGCTCGATCCGCATGGCGTTATCTAATCCAAGGGCCCGGTTATGTGTGCTCTATTATGAACGAGATTAATTGCCCTGGAATGGACTTCTGGGGGGATTTAATTGCTCGAATTAAATAACACGCGATATAAAAGCCCACACTTAGGTTGTGCCCTAGACTCTCGTAACCTGCGCTGAACTGAAACGCATGTGTCTGACATTGTGTCTCCACTCATTGTTGCCCTGACCTGTATGAGTGTGCCACAATTTATATCAGTGTTCTGGCGGTCACTCATGTGAGGGTGCAGTGGTAAGCCACGACTCGCCAGTTTTATTACCATGTACATACATTTATTTATCTTGTGAATTAAATTAAAAAAAACACAGTCAAAAGCGCACTCAGCTTACATGCCGGTGACCGGGGTTCTATCCCTAATACCCATTTCCGTTCTTTTTCTTTTTTTTTAATGATTTGGCGGTTACGGGCTGACCGACCTACATACTTAGTGCTCACGCGCCTCCTCAGGTTGGTGGCCTTATAAAGTTGCCGCTATAAAACACCCTACAAAACTCCAAAGCCCTAGCACGTAAGCATTTTTGAAAATAAAACAATGAATGAACAGTACAATGGTGATCGTGTCACTTCTGTTATGGCTTTACCTTTTCAAATCACCAACCCCAGTCCTTAATTTGTCGCAACCTTTTTTATTCATTATTTTCAACGCGAGTCGCGACGAAACTATTTCCCGCGCAAGGTATTGCTTGCCTTGTCACTCACTGATAATTTAACTGCATGTGGGCAAAGATGTAGCCAACGTAGCATACGATTCTGCTCAGAGTAGGTAGAGCAGCCTCCCAATAGCAAGCACCGAGCGCCTTCAACACAGTGCGGCCGTAGGTGGCGTCAGGCCGCCTACGGCCGCAAACACATAAAAAAAACACACAAAAAAACACATTTGTTGGTTTATAGTGTACTTGGGAACAGAAGAGCGAGTAAGAGAATCTTGATTTCTTTTTATATTCAATCGTAATATGACGAGGAGCATGCCAAATGTCATGACCTTCGTCGTCAGTAACTTGGGCGCATTTGAGTCAAGAAATAGAGGATTCATTTTCATGAAAAAAGCAACTTGACGCTGCAGCATAAATTAGGAGCTAGGAAAGGCGCGACTATTTCGAAGAATTTTACTAAAAATATTTCTTTGGAATTACACATCTTGTAGGTTTCTAATATATAGAATACATAGGAAGGTTGTCTTGTATTGGTTTGGTTCATCCTCCACCTGAAATAAATGAGAGCGTGCACTGCTCAGAGTGTCGCGAATATCCCAGATACTGAAAGAATCTCGGAGAGCCGCAAGTTTATCGCGTGGTGCTTTCGCATAATACGACTCACACCCTAAGCACAATAAGAAACGAAAAAAAAAAGCTATCCGGATGCCGCGGTTTTGAGGTTGAAAGTGAAATTCAACAAACATTCAATAAGAAACCGTCGCGCGAGTAAGAACAAAGCAAATCATAAACGAGAAGCGAAGTTTTGACTGCCAAATCGAAAGGCAAAGAAAGAAGATTTGAATAGGAAACCATGGGAGCAAAAGATGGAAAGAAAAGAGAGGACGAGAGAGTGATGTTGGAGTTAGACGAACCAAGTGGAGAGGAGGCAAGAGCGGGGGAAGGGTACGACGAAGGGAGAAGGGAAGAGGAGAGAAGGGGAGAAAAAGGGGATGACTGGGGAGCGCATGCTCCCGCCAGCGCAAGCGAGGGAGCCGTCGAGGTGTTCGGGCTCCCTGCTCGGGCCGGGAGTCGCGGCCAGTGAATGCTGGGGAGCGGATTCCGCGTACAGGGGCTCTCTTCGCCTTGTCGGAGGCATCGGGTTCGCTGATCGGCGCTACACGAGTCTGCTGTTGCGCGTTACGGGACGCGGCGACACTGCCGCTCCCCAAGTATCGCGGAGTGCGGCGGGGTGCGTCGCGAGCGAGCGAGCTGCTGGAAAACTGAAGGCGTGTGTGTCAGCGATCATGGCTACTGGGATATTTCCTTTCACCGTCATCCCCGCCGACTGCTTTCAAAATTGGAGAACTGTGTTCTGACGATCCGTCAAGCGGTGAGCGCGACTTCGCTCTGGGGTCAGACTGGAACGAAGCGGATTTGAACTGAGACAAGCACTGAAAGGTCCCTTCAAAAAAGCTCGCGGATTCCAAAGGCTTTCTCAATAACAGCAATTGCTGCGTGGGAAAAGAGTAAAAAAAACAACAACGAAGAAAGAACTTTTGAGTTATTGTTGGTTGCAGAAAATTTGGAAACTTTAAAAGCCGAGCGTGTGGCGTGAGATTGGGTGACAGCGGCGAAAGTCGTTTCAACGTCTGTCTCGGCGCAGCGCGGGTGTCTGAAGGATTGGAGCTGCTCTCTGTCGTTCAAGTTTCAGAAGTTTCGGACGCGTGACGGCAACGCCTGCATACGGTAAGTGGGCACGCTATGAGATGCTTAACTCTATATTTCGTGATTGACAGTCTTTAACTCGATACTGGGATAGCCGCTGACATATTAAGAAACGCAGGGCGGGGCGGGTGCCGGTCATCTAATTATTGCACCGTAGCCAATGAACTTGCTGAATTAGCCAGTGAGAGCACGAAAGAACAAATTACGAACCAATAAGCGTGATCAGGATAAACCAAGCCCTGTGTCTCATATAACGTGTCAAGGACGATAGTTGTTAGCCTTTTTTTCTAAACTGCCGTAAAGTGTTCTTTTAAGCGTTCGAAAATTCTTGAGGTCTGCATGAAGCGAGTTGATCATCCTTCAACGTATGTGGACAATGGCACATTATTGGTTTTTAATACCGCATACCATAAATATTTTATATATCTCGTTATGCCGTTGATCGATCATGTCTGTATTTGCCGATTTTCCTATAGAGTTTTGGTTTTATTCATCTGTACCTTCAGTGTATTTTTTTCCTGGTTTTTGCATAAGTGTTTATAAACCGAGTACCAACCAAACTTGTTGCAAGATGTTTCACATTGCTTCTTGTCCGCTCCCTCAAAATATTGGCAGAAACTTGTTCAAATTATAAAGACGCAAGAAGAAGAGGGCTGCCGCACTTGCGTAAAGCGGCACTATTGTTTTACAGCTCACAGGGTAATCAATGTGACACTAAAGTCAAATCCAAACATGAAAGTTTATCTGACGTCAAGAATATGATATCTCCTTGTGATGTTTCAAAGCATTCTTAACAAAAGTTTCGTCTCTGCTGACTCCAGCTACCTTTTGATGTGGTGGTGATAATTGTCAAAAGGCTGTTCATCTAATTTATGACATTTAGAGCCTCACCATAAGGGTACGGCTTTAGATGAAGTGTGTGATGACCTTAAACGTAGTGAATTTGAGAATAATAATACCATACTGAAAATAAACCTTCAGCCCTTATAGGTACACCTTCAGTCCATCAGGCACCTCAACCCTTCGAATCTCTTTAGCCCTTCAAACACTTCAGTCCTTCAGACGCTTCACTTTTCAGACTTTTCAGTCTTTCAAGCTTTCAGACGACCAAATGATTGTGGTCCATGGACCAAACATGCAGTTGTCTGAAACTTCATTGGAAGTGTATTTAAAACGTACGTGTTGAAATTCAGAAAAACAATACGAACCAACGTGCACTCAAATCTGGGCACAAACAGCTGTAGAAAGAAGCGATCAAACCAAATAGCTGCAACCGAGTTTATTGTCAGCAAAATATCTTTCGTGGTACTCACAATGCCGCTGTATAATTTCCTGTAATGTACGGTAGTTCAACTCTTAAAACCGAGTGAGTTCACCACTCACACACATGTGCTGACAGTAACACGTTCCGCGAAAACCGCGAACAGCAAACCAACATGCGCCCCGTTGAGAAAATTCTGAGCACGGTCGCGGTGTCATGCTGCCGCAGCTGCGTCCTCGGCGTCTCTTTCGCTCGCTGGACGAGCTTCCACAACCGAGCGGACCAGTACGCGCAAGAAACAGGGCACTGAGAAGCTTCCTTTATCCGCACACTGATCTGCTCTCGGAAATAGATCCCACGTGTAGGACGGAAAGCCGACACTAAGCGATCGTTCGTTGGCAGCCCGATACCAAATGGCCACGCTGCTTCACCATTGCATATATCCTTATGGGTCATGTGATCTCTTCCATAGAGCAGTGAAGACTATTTTTATGGGACAGTCTTTTCCGACAAAGATCGTTGCAGACCCCAAATGCCTCTTAGAAAACTATGACGAGCTTCTCAGACCCTTCAAACATGTTTGAAGGCTACATAAAGACTTTTCGAAAAAACTACGACGGGCACCTCAGACCTCTCAGAAATCCTTGAAGTCTACACTAAGACCTTTCACAAATCCCGATGGGCTTAAACCGGTTTCGCAGTAGAGTGCGGATAGTAATTGCAAACACTGTGGCACTGAGCCAGAAGTAAGCGCGTGAGGCGTCATGCTCATAGTCAAAGTGGAGACGGGTTTTTTACGTCTAAACATAATTTCAGCCTCGTCATTTGTCAAGCTCCCTCCATAGATTGCAGCAATTGGCTTTCGCACGTGATTTAAGCTAAAGTAGATGCATCAGACTTCTTTGTGTATTCGCAATTCTAAACTGAAATATGAACTTGGGATATTATTTATGACTGATAAAAATAGCATGCCTTTCCATTTCAAAGCTCGTCTGCACTCCAAAATACTTCCATTAACTTTGAGTATTACACCTAGAATCTGCCAGCTGCAAGTCAATAAAGGGTTTACAGTTCCAGAAACAAGAACAACGTCGCACATATCACATTGAAAGATGTAAAGATATGCTTGGTTTGCATGCCAGTCGGTTATGGCTCCTTCTCTTACAAATATGGAGCCGCATTCGTGCCGCGAACTAAACAATCAAAACTAAAATATCTCTCTTGACGATTTCCACCGTCATAGAAAATTCATTCAATATGTTCTCTGGAACCTAAGCGGCGAACGCGAGATAGCACAACCTATCAAAATGTCTTCCATTTTCTGCGAAGAAATATACCCATGAGAGTAAAAAAAAGAACATAGTTTGTGGATACACCACAGAAGCAACTTTTAGTGCTCACATATACATCGTCTCTTACGAGAAAACATCGTATATCTCATGCATTTTCGATGGCTCATGAGAGCCATCAACGTTCATCATTTTTAGCTGAATTTCTTTAGTAAGGTGTTCAGAGTTAGCTTGTTTCGACCGTCTTGACTTATGCAAACTGCGATGTTGGAAGTGAATTTTTGTTTTTTGTCATTTACGTTAGTGGTATAGTACTTCAGGATTGACGGTACTGAAGAACTTAGAATTCATAAACAATTCGATTTTCGCTTCCCTCACTCAGTGAAAAAATATACCCTTTAAAGTTTTACTTTGGCAACCAAGCGAATCAAAATTCAGGGATATGAATTCACCCATTTTGTCCAGAAACGACCGGAGTGTGTCAGCATATGCAGGTTTTCTGGGGTGTGCATCTATCAGTGAGCTAATGCATTAGATTGAATGCAACTCGCAAACATAATGTGATACTTCAGATGATAGATGAAATGTAATGAAATGCACACGAGATATCTGTGTGTTTATGCTATACCCTAAGTAGCCCCAGTATCAGCTATTTCTCGTTACAAATTTAACTCTCCTAGTATAGTACAATTATCCTTAATGCAATATTTCGCCTTTGATTTAGTGTCGTTGCCTTGTCTTCATAAATCCAGATAATCTCAGTTATCAATAGGCTCTAGCACGTTTACACACACAAACGCCTGAACATGCCAAGCTCCGACCAGACAGCATCGCAAAGTGATAAGTTTGCCCCTGCTCCTACCGAACAAATGTCCACTTGTAATTTGAGCGCATCTGTTAAGATAACGAATATATTTAATCGAAGACAGGGACCACATCTAACACTATCATATTCCAATCCAGACATTGATATAGAAAGGACGCTCCGTAAAGTTTAATCATATTATTACTTGCTTGATCAAAAACGGAGCAGCTGATTGAAGGTCAGAATGTTCTGGGCCTTAATATGTTGACGTCATCACACTAAGACCGAGCCTGGGCACCGGTTAGACAAGGGTCCTCCATCGGCCTTGAGCTAGGACTGATGCTCAATCAATGCATCGGCTGCCACCTAAGGCAATTAGCAGTAATCGCGCCTGGGCCCAATCCCGCTGAGTTGGCAACTCAGCGGGATTGGGCCCAGGCGCGATTACTGCTAATTGCCTTAGGTGGCAGCCGATGCATTGATTGAGCATCAGTCCTAGCTCAAGGCCGATGGAGGACCCTTGTCTAACCGGTGCCCAGGCTCGGTCTTAGTGTGATGACGTCAACATATTAAGGCCCAGAACGTTCTGACCTTCAATCAGCTGCTCTCGTTTTTGATCAAGCAAGTAATACATATGATTAAACTTTACGGAGCGTCACTCTCTATATCAATGTCTGGATTGGAAAATATGATAGTGTTAGATGTGGTCCCTGATCTTCGATTAAAATATATTCGTTATTTTAACGTGATGCGCTCAAATTACAAGTGGACGATTTGTTCGGTAGGAGCAGGGGCAAACTTATCACTTTGCGATGCTGTCTGGTCGGAGCTTGGCATGTTCAGGCGTTTGTGATGTGCTAAACGTGCTAGAGCCTATTGATAACTGAGATTATCTGAATATTATGAAGCCAAGGCAACGACACTAAATCAAAGGCAGAAATATTGCATTAGAGGATAGTTGTACTATATAAGGAGAGTTAAATTTGTGGCTGGAGAAATAGCTGATCTGGGGCTACTCATAGGGTATAGCATAAACACACAGATATCTCGTGTGCATCTCATTACACTTCATCGTATCATCTGAAGTATCACATTATGTTTCAGGAGTTGCATTCAATCTAATGCATTAGCTCACTGATAGATGCACACCCCAGAAAACCTGCATATGCTGACACACTCCGGTCGTTTCTGACAAAATGGGTGAATTCATATCCTGAATTTGATTCGCTTGGTTGCCAAAGTAAAACTCTAAAGGGTATATTTTTTCGCCTGAGTGAGGGAAGCGAAAGTCGAATTGTCTATGAATTCTAAGTTCTTCAGTACCGTCAATCCCTGAAGTACTATACCACTAACGTGGTAAATGACAAAAAACAAAAATTCACTCAACATCGCAGTTTGCCTAAGTCAAGACGGTCGAAACAAGCTAACTCTGAACACCTTACTAAAAAAATTCAGCTAAAAGTGATGAACGTTGATGGCTACTCATGAGCCATCCGAAAATGCATGAGATATACGATGATTTTTCTCGTAAGAGAACGATGTATATGTGAGCACTAAAAGCTGCTTCTGTGGTGTATCCACAAACTATGTCTTTTTTTTTTTACTCTCATGGGTATATTTCTTCGCAGAAAAATGGAAGACATTTTGATAGGGTTGTGCTATCTCTGCGTTCGCCGCTTAGGTTCCAGAGAACATATTGAGTGGAATTTTCTATGACGGTGGAAAATCGTCAAGAGAGATATGTTAGTTTTGGTTGTCTAGTTCGCAGGCACGAACGCGGCTCCATATTTGCAAAAGAAGGAGCCATAGCCGGCTGGCATGCAAACCAAGCATATCTTTACATCTTTTCAATGTGATATGTGCGACGTTGTTGCTTGTTTCTGGAACGTGTAAACCCCGTATTGACTTGCACCGGCAGAATTCTAGGTGTAATACTCAAAGTTAATGGAAGTATTTTGGAGTGCAGACGAGCTTTGAAATGGAAAGGCATGCTATTTTTATCAGTCATAAATAATATCCCAAGGATTCACATTTCTCAGTTTAGAATTGCGAATACACAAAGAAGTCTGATGCATCTACTTTAGCTTAAATCACGTGCGAAAGCCAATTGCTGCAATCTAATGGAGGGAGCTTGTCAAATGACGAGGCTGAAATTATGTTTAGACGTGGAAAAGCCGTCTCCGCTCTGACTATGAGCATGACGCTCACTTCTGGCTCAATTTTTGAGTTTTATTATCACTCTGCAGAGACCGGGCTAAGCCATCAGAATTTGTGAAGGTCTGGGTGTGTCTTAGTGTGATCTGGGTGCCCGTCATGAGAACCGAAAATCTTATGTAACAGCAAACATGTTTGAAAGTCAATGAATTTCTAAGAACATTTAAGTGCTCTGGCGATGCTGATCGAAATGATCCCATAAAATAGTCTTCACTACTCTATGGAGAAGTCACGCCATAGAGATAGTGAAAACAGCGTGCCATTGTGTATCGGGCGAAAACGCATTATCAGCAATGTCGAGCTCCCGTCCACGTGATATTTCCGGAGGAAGGAAAAATCAGTGTGCAGGTAGAAACTTCTCAATTAGCATTTCTCCAGCAACCGCCGAGGAATTTGGCGGCAATATTACCTACGTGCTCAAAATACGTATTTGCCGTTCGCGGTCGCGGAATATGTTTTATCAGCGCATGTGTGTGGTCACTCGATTTTACCATTACATTACAGGGAAATTATGCAGCGGCGATATTAATTACCACGAGATATTTTTGCTGACAATGCATCGGTTGCAGCTGAACATTTGATCGCGTGCCCAGATTT
>JAZHYW010016635.1:0-27791 GCA_037355805.1 Ixodes ricinus
AGAAAGCTGCATTCTAGTGCAGTGGTTCTCAACCATTGATGTTTCGAGGACCCCTTGTACACTGGCGGAGATGTTGGAGGACCCCGGTTTTGTTTGAAAGGGAAACGTATAGATTAATTGTAGTAATGATTTAATAAATTAGTATAACTAAGTGCTATTGCTATGTAGACTTCTCTCATTGGCATACACATGATAAAACGCAGCAGCATATTGGAACGTTTTTCCTCAATCGACTAAAATAAAACTTTTATAGCCGGTTTCGACTAATGAGACAGGGCTTCACGGTCCCCTTGAATGCCTTCACGGACCCCTATTTGAGAACCAGTGCTTTAGTTATTTCTAGGCTTACGGCCTTTTCGGCGTCACATATTGCGTCCGTCAGCCGCTTTTTTCAGGCCCTCACAAGCCGTACTTGACACATTTTTCACCCAGACATCCCAACCCTTTTACGTCTAAATAAACCATAGAATAGCATATATTAAGGAAATTGAATGACAGCAGACAAGAGACCGATCACAATGTATAGTTAATTTAAATTGATAAATAAACATATCAAGCGAATGTTTTTACCACAAAAATTATTCCCCTATATAATCAAAATCAACTGCTTTGAATATGTTATGAAGGCAGAGCGCGATGTTTACAAGAAATACACATGGTGACTCCTTGTGTTCACTATATTTACCTTCTTTCAGATTACAAATCCGTGATAAAATATACCTTGCTCTTTTTATTTCGCCAGTATCACTTAAGCAAACTTGCGCTGTCATAAATAACTGGCCTCTCAACCCTCGCGCGTGTTAAGCTGGGTCACACTGCTCATACGTCATACAAAAGGGAATTCTTTTTTTTTTTTTTTTGGGGGGGGGGGGGGAGGCTGGAAGACCCTTTAGTTTACCTTGGAAGCATAGAATATAAAAGTTTCAGGAACGCGACACAGCTGCTGCGCAACACAAACTTCGCATGCGCGACGCGGAGAGAATGCAGCTGGTCCACGTGCGCGACGCAGATGGCACATGCGCGACACGGAAGATATCTAACTTGTCCACGTGCCGCGCACAGATAGGCTGCGCATGCACGACACAGACTGCGCGCGACCGATATGTTTCACGTGACACCCCGCAATTGCCTAGCAATTTTTCATTCATCTTTTTGGTTGACAAGACCTAATTAGTCAGTGATTAACACAAATTAGTATGTCAGATTTCTTCGGTCAAGATAATTTTAGTTGAATCAAGGAAGGAGATCCTGGTAATTTTACTCTCTTGGAAGGACTAGGGTCGATAAACGTCATAAATGAGTAGACGTCAAATTCTCTGGGATCTCGCAGGCAATCAGTTTATCGCGCGACGTTTTGTCGACAGACCGTTTCATCGACAGGCTGATTAATCGATAGTTTGTTACATCGACAGCTCAGGTGAGATTTCTCTGTAAGAAGCCGCTGTAGACTGTTGCCGCGAAGCGGCGTGAATGGGTGGGCTGGATCAGAGCTTGCCGGATACGCTCGCTCCCGAATGAAACACGCGCGACAAAACGTCCCAACAGCGTGCGGTTTCCGTAACGTGTGTTCATGAAACATCAGTGTCGACAAAACGTCTGTCGGGGAAACAACAGGGGTGTAAGTAAAGGCGACTCTTCACGGAAAATAAATAATAGCCTTATCTGTGCGCTTAAAATTAGCTGTTGGGCTGAGTTGGTTACACATCTTAATTACAAAAGCGCAAAGGACTAGGACAGAACAAAGATTGAACAGGAAGCGCTTGTCCTGTTCAATTCTTTGTTCTGTCCTTGTCCTTTGCGCTTTTGTAATTAGGATTATCTGTGCGCGTTTACGCATTATTTCTCATTTGAAATCATTGAAAAAAACGTGCGGGAAGAGGGTCATGGTACACGTGGGACGACTTACGCGGAGTACAAAAACACGTGTTTGTTTGAAAGCAAGGGTTCCCGTGTAATCCGATGTCGTCGAAGCGAACTTTTGTACTAAAGTGCCGTTTCGATCGCGCGACAAATGTACGCCAATGCTGCCACCGGGCATTTCAGCTAGCCGGGTCCCAGGGTGTACACTCGCAGTCGCATCTATTTGCTTCAATAATGTGATCTAACTTCACCATAAAAGAATAAGCAAATGCCAGTGACAAAGCTGGTTTAGAATTTGACACATTTTTCACCCATACAGCCCAACCCTTTGCGTCTAAATAAACCATAGAATAGCATATATTAAGGAAATTGAATGACAGCAGACATGAGACCGATCACAATGTATAGTTAATATAAGATTGATAAATAAACATATAAAGCGAATGTTTTAACCACAAAAGTATTCCTCCATATAATCAAAATCAGCTGCTTTGAATATGCTATGAAGGCAGAGCACGATGATTTTAAGAAACACAAATGGTGACTACTTGCGTTTACTATATTTACCTTCTTTCAGATTACAAATGGGTGATAAAAGAAATACCTTGCTCTTTTTATTTCGCCAGTATCACTTAAGCAAACTTGCGCTGTCATAAATAACTGGCCTCTCAACCTTCGTGCATGTTATGCTGGGGCCACACTGCTCATACAACATCCGAAAGGGAATGCGGGCCGTTCGTCGAAAGACAATTCGTTATAGGGCAACTTGTAGGCAGGAGTACTCGTCACATAAAGCTATTCGTTACTGGGACAAATGGTCGAAAAACCGGAGATAAGGTTTGAAGATCTTGTTTTCCGCGTACTAACTTTTTAGCGTTCGGTCGCTTTTGTTAATCAGCTTCTGCGTAATGACCTCTTAAAAAGATTGTTTTTTGGGCGGGAAGGGGGGGGGGGCTATGAAACCATTTAGTTCACCTTGAAGCATAGAATATAAAAGTTTCAGAAGCGCAACACAGCTACTGCGCAACACAAACTTCGCATGCGCGGCACGGAGAGAATTCAGCTGGTCCACGTGTGCGACACAGGTGGCATATGCACGACACGGAAACAATCTAACTCGTCCACGTGCGCCACAGAGACAGGCTGCGCATGCACGACAGAGACTGCGGGCGACCGATACGTTTCACGTGATACCCCGCATTTGCCTAGCAATCTTCCATTCATTTGGTTCCTGTAATTACTGAAAGAGGTGCCAAGATTTTGGTGGACAAGACCTAATCTGTCAATGATTAACAGAAATTAGTATATCCGACTTCTTGTTTCGAGATAATTTTAGATAAATAAAGGAAGGGGATCGTTGTTAATTGTAGTCTATCGGAAGGACTAGGGTCGATAAACGTCATAAATGAGTAGACGTGAAATTCTCTAGGATCTAGCAGGCAATCAGTTTATCGCGCGTCGTTCCATCGACAGACCGCTTCATCGACAGACTGTTTAATCGATAGTTCGTTACATCGACACCTCAGGTGAGTTTCTTCTGTAAGGAGCCGCCATACACTGTTGCCCCGAAGCAGCGTGAAGGGTGCGCCGGATCAGAGCTGCCGGGTACGCTCGCTGCCGAGTGAAACACGCACGACAAAACGTCCCAACAGCGTGCGGTTTCCATAACGTGTGTCCATGAAACGTCAGTGTCGACAAAACGCCTGCCGAGGAAACGATAGGGGTGTAAGTAAAGGCAACTCTTGACGAAAAATAAATAGTAGCCTCATCTGTGCGCGTTTGTGCAATCTTTCTTACTCGCCATCCTTGAAAAAAACGTGCGGGAAGCGGGTCATGGTACGCGGGGGACGACTTACGCGGAGTACAAAAACACGTGTTTGTTTGAAAGCAAGGGTTTTCGCGTAATCCGATGTCGTCGAAGCGAACTTTTGTACTAAAGTGCCGTTTTGATCGTGCGACAAATGTGCGCCAATGCTGCCACCGGGCATTCCAGCTAGCCGGGTCTCACGGTGTACATTCGCAGTCGCATCTATTTGCTTCTTTGATGTGATCTAACTTAACCATAAAAAAATAAGCAAAGCTCAGTGCAGAATGCTGGTCTAAAAGGAAAACAAATTAACTAACCCAACCTGAATTTTCATACGATGATACGTAAAACGCGACCCGAGAGCAGCTTGCTGCCGGCCGCACTCGGTGCTTTTGTGGCCGTTCTTGATGATTCTACGTACGTATTCCTACTTAACATATCCGTAAAAGTAACTTCAGACGCTCAGACATTCATGACTAGCCCAGCAGCAGAGGAAGGGGGCTCGAATTGATCGGATTCAATACCCGCACACGCTGCCATAGCCACCACAGTGCTGCATCGAGCTACAAACAGCGAGCCGCAAACCGGAAGTGTAAATGTCCATAGTGCTTTGCGACTGCGACGTCGGTAACCAATTTTCGGTTTGTGAATTCCACAGAGAAAAACACATCAAGCGTAAGGTCTCGCCCTGGTGAGCAAAGGAGGGGTTATAGAAATCTCAAGAAATTCTCCGTGCCTTACCACGTGCGCAGTCACCTCCATGCTGCTAAACGGCCCTGCAAACTTCAGAACGAGGCACCCCACAAAATTATCCAGTCGAAGTCCTACAGGGCATCGCCCACCTAAACTCGAAAGGGCAATCCCACATTGTAATTTGCGTGTTCGTCATCGCCATGTCCTTAATTTAAAAGTGGTCATACTTTTCAAGAAAAAACAAAAACTGTGGCGTCTTCAAGCTGAGAGACAGAGAACAGACTCATCGCAAGGGTAAAACAGTGCGCCTGTCCAAAATCTGTTCAGGGCACTGCAGGCACGCTCTGGAAGAATCGGAAGCGAGTGTTGCTTTTACGTGCCGTTCAAGAGATGACTGGCGAGATCGTCGCAGCAAACAGAATCCTTGTCTTCGCAGTGCGCAGCTCTACAATTTACGGTCATTTTTTGTACAGGAAAATGCCACGCATTTCACACGAGTGTAGCGTCCTGCTCTATCATCGGAATAGCGGTTATGTTCGTCTCCTGCATGGCTATTAAAGCTGAACAACGGTACGAGCTGCCTCTCAGAAGGAGTATGTACAAAACGCGGGATACTGTAAAAAGTGGATCCTGGCGAGTGGAGGAGCAAATGCACTTTTATGAATGTGGTGTGGGCGACCTTTGCACGAAATATTCACCCTGTTTATAAAACGTGGCGGATCCTTTTCGATGAAAGAGATATCCACCGGAGCCTAAGTTGCTGGTTCTTTTCTTGCCAATGTTTTAAATGCAAGGGTACACATACAAATTTACCTTGCTTTTTTCATTCTGCTTTCTGAACTGCTTAGCTCCTAATATTATCCTTTTCCTTTTCAACTGCATACTTTAGTGCTTTATATCGCAAAACAAAAATCACCGATATACCTTTTTAACTTGAAGCTTTTTTTTTAATGAAATTGCGTTTGTTTGAATACAAATTATATCATAACGCACGACCTAATAGCCCGCCGACTCTAGGAAAAATTCTCGATTTTATTGATATAAATATTTAAAAAATGCTTGAATCCTGATTACACTTAGGAGTTACTTTTAGAGGCCTTGTATTTCCCAACATACTATGCTTTTTATAATGTTACTGGTGTGAGTAGCAGCGAACGCACGCCAAGTGCACGCAGCTGGTAGAGAGAGAGAGCGGAGAGTAACGCGCAGCTGTTGGAGAGAGGGAAGGAGGAGAGTTGCGCATGCGTAGTGTGAGTGCGGACTACGACGCCGCGGGACATAGAACCGAGCAAGAGATGCTCCGCATCTAAAAGGCTCGATTTTATTGATATGAATATCCAAAAAACGCTTGAATCCTGATTATACTTAGGAGTTACTTTTAGAGGCCTTGTATTTCCCAACGTATTATGCTTTTATAATGTTTTGGTCTCCAGTTACATGATGGACGTTTTCTAAACATACGCAGGTATCTTTCCATAAGAACAGCAAGAGCTTTAATTAATTTTCGTTCACGGGAAACCTATGGCCAATGTTCTGTAAGGCGATGAGCTGCCTTCTCTCCCCGTCTCATATGTTGCCAATTTTTATGAAAATAAGTGGCATTCTTTAACGCGCAACTCAGTTGTCTTGGGAAAATACGCTAGTCCCTCTAAATAGTAGAGCCGTTTAGGGACAACCGAGATACATTCGAGCCGAAACCCCGTATTATAGTCCAATGACGTGTGGACATTTCGTTCTCGTTCGCCTCTCTTCGATCCCAAAACTGACAGTGTGTTCCGACAGAAAGGATATAAAAAGGCTGGAAACTAGGTTTAAAATTATTCCCAGTTTCATTTCTTTTCTACCTTTTTCGAATGAACAAAATAACAGGAAAGGATGACGAACTGCCGGGAATTCCGTCTAAGCGATATTCTACAATGGGTGGCTCCAGAAAAATATAGCAATGTTCATGAAGTGTGAAACAAGTAATAAAAGGCGCCCAAACGTGTGCACTTCTTCGGTTCGCCATTTCTCTAAAGGAGTAATACTGTTTTGAATCAAATAGCACTGCGACTTTTTTAAGTATCCCTGTGGTAAAGTAAGCCCCGACAACCGGTCTTATTAACTGTGTTAAATAGAGACATGACGCTGCGCCATTCTTCTCGAACCGGCATTCCCAAACTGTTACAATTTTCACATTGAGTTGTTTGAGCGCCGAGGCACAAGGACAAGTACCTTAGCAGCTTAAATATTTTCCAGTGAACATGCAAATCAGTAATTGGGGTGTGTGTGTCTGTGTGTGTGTGTCAATGCTGCTGTGTGCGTTTGTGTGCGTATTCATACAGCCTGAAGTTAGTCTGCCTCAATTGTCGACGGGTCTCTCAGTTGTAGATGAGCAATTTAGTGCAACTAATTGTTGTACTTTCACGAACCATTTCCTGGCACGATTAATTGAAACGATTCTTGTTCCGTTATCAAGAGTGATTGATGGTACATTTTTCTTTTTATTCTTCAGAGCGCTGCAGTGAAACTTTGCCTGTTTGCCAGCAAGAAAACGCATGATTTTTGGAAGCCTGGGATGTTTTTATTCAATATTTGGTGACGTAAGATAGTGAAACAATACTTAAATAATTCAATAATAACATAAATAAGTGGAAAGCTCCCTTTGTCGCGAGATATTTCTTAGCTATTTTGATTTTAAATCTGACAAACATAACTTCCTTTTACTAAAATATGTTTACACAAATTGAAACAATCACGTATTTTTCTGAGTACCGAATCCAAGCACACGCGAAGGCCGCGTTTTGAAGTAACAATAAGCAGCGCCTTCTTTTCTTTTCTTTTTTATACCGAAAGTTTCACGATTGCAATAGATACACAATGTCCATTCTTCATAACCTGACCCTTGTTTGCGGCGAATATATTGTTTATGCGAAGCTGTGGCTCGTGTATTCCCAACAACATGTCATTTGTTTCATGGCATTGTCCATACCATGCGTACCTTGAAACCCACATACATTTTTGCGTGTTTTTAACGTGAAACGTTCTTTCGCTAGTTTTCCAGAAATTAAAGGGTAACTCCCCCGATTTATTGAGCTACCTAGTTCAAAGGTAACATCTGAATGCGCATGGCTTCTTGATTCCGAAATGCTATCTCGTTCCTCCAGATTCACTCTAGTGAAATAAAAGAGTGATATTTTGTTCGCTGCCGAAATCGAAACATCATTCTCCTTAGTTTTGCAAGCCACCATAAACGTGACGTCACCGACGGGCAGTGAGGCACCGGGCCATCAATCGGGTACGCTCGCGCCCGCCTTTCTCGCGTCCAACAGCGAGAAAACAGGGGTGTTCGTACTATATGAAGTTGATAATAATATCATTTTGCACAAAAGTGACCTTGGCCTACGTGCTGAACTCTGAGAAAGTAAGAAAAAAAGATACAACCAATTGGGATTTTGAGATAACCGTTTTTGGAATTCGGTACGCTCAAGCCGCTGCTCGCTAGTTTCTTGAAATCGCTATCAAATCCGTTCTGCTTCTATCAGAAGCTGGCAGTAACGCTGGCAAAGAAGTGTCGAAGAGTTGTGCGATTCATGTTTTGACAAATTACTTAAGCACCACGGAGAATGTTCGGAATGTGGTGACAATTGCCCCACACGCTCGTGTTACTGGAAGAAAGGTGCCATTTGTTTTAAAGTTTATTATAGAAAAGCTACTGTTGCAGACGATAGCACGTGTAAATACCCTTGTAGTATGCATTTGCTCCTTGGTGCTCAAGTTATTCAGCAAAATATCTATAGACCATTCCAGAAAAGTGCTTCTGGTCGGTGTCATTTTCAGTGTTCCTGCGTTTGGCGCGTCTCGCCTTCCAAAGCGACGAACATGCACGTGCTGGGCTGTGACCTAACACATGTAGGTTGTGATCCTGGTAAATATTGAAATTAATAGAACGGAAATAAATGCATTCGTGTAAGCCAGATGGCGAGTTACTATTTAGGAAGATCTTGCTAAAATGAAAAAAAGAACTCCGCAAACACCAAGCCAAACACAAGGTGCAATGGGAGGCGGGTAAAATACACAAATACACTATTCATCTTGAAATAAAGAATTTTGGCTTGAAATAGCGTGTAAAGTACAAGAATGCATCATAAAATGTTTAATTCAAAATAAGCTGCAAGAAGCTACCCCTCCCCCCCCCTTCCACCAACTTTAGACCATACATTTTTATTTTTTTACTTTCGGATTAGAGCGCAACGCGCTCAAACACTCCTCCACGAGTGCACATGGAAGGGGGTTGTGGTTCTATACAAGATTTTTCACAACTTAAGTTTAGCTTTTGAACTGCCTCCATCAGCTGTAAATGTACATGCCTCACTCCTCGACGGCATTAATATTTTCATGGTTTTAAAATCTTTTCTATCTTATATAATATTTCTCCGCTATAGAAATAAGAGTCCAAGGACACCTAAGCACTTCATATGAGTTGTGATTGCGAAAGCATGAATGTCGTTCTTCCGCTCCGTTAGTTTGTCTGTGGCGTAGTGGCGTGGATGGCCGAGCGCGCTCACTCGTGAAGCGGCCGCGCCGCGCTGAGCTCGGCCGTACAGCCTCTCCGGAGTTTGCACGAACGGGCTGTGCGCTCAGGCCCGCACCGCTGCACTTCTTACCGGCGGCTGAGCCGCGGCGTGCGCTGCGCCGCCATGGAGAGAGCTTCTCTGGTGGCGTCCCTTGGAACTACGAGAACCAATGGGAGCCTCGTTCCTAGATGACGGGCTCCTGTCACTGGGAGCCTATCCATCAGATTTCTGCTGCAGACGAAAGGCTTCGCTTCATTGGGACAGGGGAGGGCGCCGTTTGGCGCGGCTTTAAAGCCGATGACGTCGGTTCGCTCTAAGGGACAGTTAATGCTTTCGCATTAAAATAAAGACGTTTTCAGCACCTCTTCTGCGAAAGAAAATTGCACGCCAACAATTTGACACACCAGGCCATGACTTTATTGTATATTAATGGAGCTCAACAGAGCCTCAACACTTTCTCCCTAAACCTCTGTAATATCAGACACGAAAAGCACTGTGTCGAAAATCATGTCTAAACTCAGACTTAAACTTTATTTAGACACTTCACTTGTCGTCTTCAACGGATCGGCAACGTGAGTGGAACTCCGAGGGTAACCCACGCTAGATTCGATGTACGTAAAAAATATCATGTTTCTGAAAAAAAAAAAATTCCCTGAAGCAATTGTGAACAACAAATGTGACTGTGCCAAGTGTCGACTCTGGTACTACAATGTTCACTTTTTTCAAGATAGTGTTAGCGCTCCTGTTTGGACGGTTGTTGTAGTGGCCACAGCCGGCTTGAGTCTACGCTTGAAGCTGTTTCAGCTGCAGAAGGATACTCAAGTTGCAGCACGCGGCTATAAAGCATTCCGAGCATACGCGAGAATGTTCCATGTGACCTTAGTTCTCTCGGCACACAGCTCGCGTGAAAGCACCTCGACATGGCTGGCCTCCACTGCTGCCAGGGAGAGCATTTGTTTCTCTCACGAAACCAAGGATAAAAAAGAAGCTTTCCCCGGCACTGTTCGTACAATCTACCCCGGAGCACAAATTGCTACTTGTTGCAAAGGAACTTTCAATCGTGAAGCTATGAGAAAATATTCTCGTTCGCTGGCGCCCAGAATTTCTGTATTATTTTTGAAAAATTTCTCTCAAATGCAGATTTACCAAGTGACGGGAAAATAGCTAAAATAGAACCAATTTACAAAAAGGGCAAAGAAACCGATCTGTCGAACTATCGTCCCATTTCAATGACATCTCAGTGCTGCAACATACTCGAACACGAAGATATAATTGGGAAGCATATCACGAGCTTTCTAGATCAACATCAAAAACTAGGTCCACACCAACACGGATTTAGATGGGGCTACTCGACAACCACACAGCTCTTACTTACTGTTCATGATTTTGCTTCCGCGCTCAATAAGAACAAGCAGGTGGACGTTATATTTCGAAAACCTGGCTAAGGCTTTTTATATTGTCTCGTGTACTAAACGGTTACAGAAGCGTCATAGTATATTAAAAATTGACCAAATCCTAAATTGGCTACACGCATTTCTGACAAATAGGCTGCAATTTGTTTCCTTTGGTGGTTCTGCTTCCAATAGATGCAGTGTTACATTTGGTGTACCACAGGGTTCTAATCTTTTACAGCTGTTATTTTTACTGTTTATTAACAACTTATTTTCAAATATTGATATAAATATCAAATTGCTTGCTGATGATGATTGTATTCTATATAGCATCATTGATTCCCCTGATGATCAGCTCAAACTAAACATGTTTTTTTCTAAGGTTGCCTCCTGGTGCAGGACTTGGCAAATGAATTTGAACCCCTCCAAGTTTGTAACTATGTCCATAACACTAAAGAAATACCCTTACCTTTTTAGCTACAGCGTAGATGGACATACACTTAACAACGTCTCAATGTACAAGTATCTGGAAATAACCATTTCGAATAACATGTCCTGGAACTCGCACATTGCTTCTGTTACCTCCAAAGCTACAAACAAACTCTGGCAACTAGAACGATCACTTAAATTCGCAACTCCTGAAGTTAAATTACTAGCATATAAAACGTTAATTTGGCCAACACTGGAATACGCACGCGTCTTCTGGGATCCATACACAGTCGTCAATATAGAAAAATTGGAAATGGTGCAGAGAAAGGCCCCGAGATTTATTTTCAATAAATATGGGCGGTACGATTCGCCGACATTATCAATTAAACAAAAAGACCTGACTCCTCTCTCCCACCGCGCGATAACTGACAGGCTGAAAACTCTCTTTGAGATCATCACGGACAGCTTTCACATCCACACAGACAACAGGTTTAGCTTCTCCCCAGGAACTAACACTAGAGCTTTACACCCAATATACATAAACAATTTCCAGGTCAGCATAAATTGCTTTAAAAATTTGTTTTTTCCACGAACTACATCTGATTGGAATAGCCTTCACCCCAGCATCACTAATTCAAATTTACTTGAAAACTTCGTGCAACAGCTGGCGCCTTATAGCAAGCGACTTGCTCATCATGTCGAAATGTATTCATTAATATAAGTATATATTTTTTGTAACCCTCTCTTACGATGCCCATATGTTTGGGGCAGTAGTATTGTAATTAGGGGTGTGCGAATAGTGAAATTTTCAGTTCGAATCGAATCGAATCGAATAGTGCCGAATAGTATGCTAAAAATGTCGAATATCGAATCGAATATTGAACACCAAAGCTTTTATTTTTCTATTCAAAGGAACACACACCCTGTTACACAATGAGAAACTTGTGTCCTGAAATGCACTGAAAACACCTGCTATTAACAGAACCGCAAATTATCATGCAGAAACACTAAACTTGTGTCCTGAAATGCACTGAAAACACCGGCTATTAACAGAACCGCAAATTATCATGCAGAAACACTAAACTTGTGTCCTGAAATGCACTGAAAACACCTGCTATTAACAGAACCGCAAATTATCATGCAGAAACACTATCTGCTCCACGTGACCTGGCTTGAGGCGCTCTCGATGCGATGTAACTGTGTTTCCTGCAGTAGAGAACATTCGTTCGCTGGGCACCTCAGTCGCAGGGATGGGAAGGTATCGCAAAGCGATTTTTGCGATGCCCGGGTAGAGTGCAGCTCCTTGTGTTTTCCAGTACTCCAAAGGGTCATCCTTCCTGGGGACCAATGGCTCATTAAAGTACCTTTGAACCTCTTCACTGTAGGGTCCGTGGTTACTGTGATTGTTCTTTTGTAGTGCCAGCAGTTCAACAGTCTCCCAGACTGTTTCCAGGCGTTCTTCACTGCAGTCATGACTGGTCGATGGCTTGGAGTGAAGTTCCTGCCCCCGAAACTGCTGTGAGGGAGAGTCTATGCGAGCACACCGATCAGTGATTTCTGCTGCCAGCAGCTCAACAGCTTGGGTATGGTCGAACGAACTTGTGCAGAAAATGGCCTTAAACCTTGGATCGCACAGAGTGGCGAGCATCAGTTCTTTTTGCTCCATGAAGAGAGGGAACCGGGACTTCAAACTTTTTAGCAGGTTCTTGGCAAACACTGCTGCTTCGTTCTCAATCGTAGAGTGCCTCTTCAGGATTTGTTCAGTACCATAAAGAAATGGCACCACCGACGACAGTGTTCCATACCTCTGTCCACTGAGGTCTGCAGTCGCATCTGCAACAGGCTGCAGGACTTGCACCAGGCTCTCTGCGACACTCCATTCACTTGCTGAAAGGCAGCTGACGCTGGTTTCAGACGTTGCCATTTCAAGTGAGACAGCATCTTTCAGCTGTACCAACCGGCTCAACATTGCATGCTCACTGTTCCATCGCGTTTCGACGTCTTGAATAAGACTTGTACTCGGAAGCTCCATGCGCTTCTGGCAGTCCTTAAGTCGTCGGGTCGCCTGAGCGCTGTGTTTGTAGTGCCCCACTATTGCTCGTGCCTTCTTGCAAAGCAGTGACACTGCAGGGGTTTCTTCTTTTGCATCCTTGATTGCAAGTTGAAATGTGTGTCCCAAGCACTGGAGTGGGATCCATTCCATTTGACGCACGGCTGCGCGGATATTCCGGCCATTGTCTGTGACCACATACGTGGGCACGCTGCTGAGGTCAAGAGACCACTCCTTGATGATTTCAGTCAAACAGCTCTGAATGTTGACTGCAGTGTGGTTTTCTGGCAGATGAGCGCACGCCAGAGTGAAGGCTTTGACTGTGAAATCCTGCGTCATGTAGTGACATGTCAGAGAGATGTAACCTTCATTGGCCCTGGAGGTCCACATGTCTGTGGTGAAAGTGATCGACTCCAGTGCAGCTGCAATGTCGGACGCGATCTCTGCCTTGAGCGAGTCGACTGTATTTTGGTACAGTTCGGGGATCACTGTCCTAGAAAAGGTAGTCCTGTGTGGGATCTTGTACTGGGGCTGAAGGTGATGAATCAAGTCTTGAAATCCTTTGTTCTCGACGAACTCGTACGGTTGAAGGTCCAGAGCGATCATACGCGCGATAAACATCGTCGTTTGCTTTCTTGCACTCTCTGACAGCTGAACTTTTCCTTTCTTTGAAGCCAGTAAGGTTGGCTGCCTTGGATCTTGCTTCCTCTCCTTGAATGACTGTTGAACTTCATTGTATTGCGCGTGATGCTTGGCCTTCAGATGGTTCACGAGCGGGCTTGTTGTGCTTGACGGTGTCTTCAAAGTCAAACCGCATTTCTTGCAAGCAGCGGAGCTTGGAGATACTTTGTCAAAAAAATTCCATATGAGACTTCTTTTTTCACCGCGGCTATTCATGTTGCGGAGCACAACACGTGCGCGCTTGACGGGAGAAGAATATGGCTTTTGTGGACGGCGGAAGTAGCGGGAGTGCTTGCGTGTGCACATGTGCGCATCAACTCGGGAAATCGGGTAGGCTTAGGAAACTGATGATGATAGTGTTTCAACCAGTTTCAACAACGCCTCCTGTTTGCTCACCCGTCATGCGAAAAAAAAAAATTAAATGTATTGCGAGACGAACTAAAAGAGAAATGGCATTTTTATTCAAGGAATTAATTTATTCGTAAATGGGTGTACTGCTCATCGCCTTCAGTGGAGGAGCTCGGTATTCTCGGGCGATCACTTTCGCTGATGGTTTCGTTTTCACGAAACTTCAGGTGACTCGGCATGGAACGCGCTCGCGACAGTATTTCTGGCGCCTTGTGAAGGTCGCAACTTTTGCCCAGGCGCGTTGCGGTCCATATACTTTGAAAGCTTCGATGCCGAAACGAATAAATTTCGCGAAAACGAAACTAAATGTCTACGTGATCGCCTGAGAATGAAGGTATCTTTCGTACCGTCGAGCCCGGTTGAGGTTGAGCACAATCCCATTCGGAAGGCCATACAGTCATACCACGCCACAACGAGGGACGAGGGCTCCGGAGCCTTTCCGTATCATCTCTCACTGACCCCGCCATCCGCGAATCAACGACGCGTTGACGTCAAGCCGCCGAGCTACGGCGATTTCGAGGCAGACGTACCGAATGCGCTCCATCGCCATAACATAGCGAATTAACAGAATCCCAGCATGAATCGAAGTGTGAAAGGGCGCAAGGTAAAGAGACAAGTACGACATCTTTAACGTTTCGACGTCTTAAAAAAGGCGTAGTACGGCAGCCGCCAAAACGGCGACTGCCGTACTGGCCGAATGGCTGAAGACGGAGTTGACGGAGTCACGGAGCCAACGGAGCCGACAAGCTACGGAGCTTTTCTTTCTCCGCTCGCCTCCGTTGTTCTTCTGCTTTTTTTTATGTTCTTTCTCTCAACTCCACGCTGCTTCTGCTTCTTTTCTCTTTAAATGATGGCGGCGCCCCGCCTGAGATGCCTGAGATAGCGGAGGCTTCAGCACCGCAACAGCTAAAGTAGCTAAAGTGCCGTCGAATTGCATAGGAATTAAGAAGTATGCTATTATTTGAACGTTACGCGAGGGTTCACTTAAAGAGATGCTGAACCGAAAAACAGAATCTAAATTCTTTGTCGTTTTGATATTTACAGCACACGAATGGCTCTTAAATGACGGTACTTGAAACAATAAAGTAGTCTAAAATGTATGATTTATGGAAATAAATATTATAAGGTGCACCTGGTGAGTTCTTTGAAAGCTCGTTTCGTGACGACAACAAACCTGTAGTACGCAGAACGCGGCTATGGTGAGCCACCAAAGTTGGCTCCGACCCACCTCGTTGGCTCCGGCGTGCGCTCACGCCGCGTGGTGGCGCGACGAAACGGAAATGCGACGTGCGAACCCCGTCAGACGTCGAAACGGAAATGCGACGTGCGAACGCTGCTGTCAGACGTCGTCATGGCCAAAGTATCAGGACGGGAAAGAAATCGCCGAACTCCGAAAAACCCACAGACCAAAGTCGCCGCCGTCGCTACGACGCAGGTGCAGAAGTGGACTGGGGGTGGCCGGGTGGCTGGCAGGTAGTGCGCAGCTAACTTGGCTGGATTAGTTGGCAAACTTCCAACGCGACGGGCATCCGTCTACTATTATTCAAAGCGCAACTTTCTTCCACGCTGTGGCGCGTCGGCAGCTCGACTTGTTCACGTCAGTTCCGTTGCGGTTTGTTGACGTCAGTTCCGTTGCGAGTAATCCCAGAGGGCCTCGCGCGCGTCGGAGGCTTCTGGCGCTTCTGGCTCAATCGGCGGTCGTCATTCCAAGAAATATAATAATCCGATCTCCATCCCTTTACATGAATAGCATTTTTAGGTATAGTGCGGTCCCGGGAAGCTTGTCCGGGGCTTATTTCGGCAACTTCAGATATCGGTTCAGCATCCCTTTAAAGGGGCCCTGCAATCATAATTAAGCGTCTACCTTTTTTGCGATTTCCACGTCTCTTGGGGTTCGGGCAAGCCAGCGGGCACGGAGAAAGTAACTAAATATCAGTGCGTCATATTTTAACCGGACGACGCGGAAACCTCCTCCACCGACGGGGGCGACCCGCGGTACCGAAAGCGCGCGTAATGTGACGTCTTAGGTCCTGGGCTTACTACTGGTCAGAGCCGCTAAAAGCTTCTTTTTAGTCGAAACACAAAATATAAGTGGCGCGAACCGTTTCAATTATTTATAGAAGTAGTTTTTGTTCAGTATTTTAGATCAGAAAAGAAACAAATGCAGTTTATAAAGTACGGAAACAAGAAATGATTCGTTGACATACCCGCAGCCAAGCGGTGAAAAAGGCGGCGCATACTAGAAAGGATAGTGGGATCAGGCGCCGACACGGTAAGGTCCCGGATGTACGCGGCGGCGCTGCGGCCGTAGGGACCGAAGGACGCGACCGGCTCTGAGCGTTCCCAAGGCCTTCGGTAAGCCGCTTTGTCTGGCGGTTTGGCCGTTTGGCGGTATGGCAGCGCGAAGTGGCTCCCATTCTGAACTGATCTTTACCCCGTGTTTGCTGTCGTCTGTGGCCAATGAAGTGTCATGCCGAATTTGTGTTTGATCGCGCAGCAAATGCAATGAGAGCCGCTCTAGCTGCCCGCTACATACAGCCTATCCAGAACACGCTTTAGTGGCGCCCTCTTGCGCCGTCGACACGGAGTACGGCAGCCGTGAGCGCTCGCTCAGCTCACTGCCTCTCGTCTAGTTCACGGCCACTCAAGCAACCAAGGACGTCATGAAGGAGGTGATTTTTTGCTTGTTTTTGTAATTTTAATTTCCCTATAACTTTTAAAATGAAGCGAAATTCGAGAAAAGAAAAGTGTCATTAAGTTACTACGCTCAGTGCGCTCAGGTTTGGTGCAAATTAAAAATTAGTAAAAAAAGTAATTGCAGGGCTCCTTTAAAGCGACGAAATTATATATAGTATATTTTTTTTTTTTTTACCTTTGAACAAGCGTGTTAGCGACAGCCCCACGGACATCGCTGTCCGTTACTATGTGGTTGTTTCATATGGCGGCTGTAGCGGACGGCGGACGTCACAGAATCGGTAGTCGTGTACCGAGGTGACCGGTAGCAACAGAGGAACTTTGCGTGCTTTCAATGCGCCCAAAGTATGTGCCCATCAGTGGCGGAAATAGCAAATAGAAATTGTTATCTTTAAGATAAAGATTTCAGCAAAGCGTGATATCGGTTAGCGGGAGTGCACGGACACGCGCTTCCGCGTTCACGCTAATCAAGTTCATGACACTATATTTTTTAATCGGGATGTCGATAAAGATGTTGCAGAAGGTCTACTGGAGGAATATTAAGGTAAGTTCTAGATACCTTAAACACGTCACGATATTGGCCGCGTTGTCGATATTCGTCGGGTCGAATTATTCGTAAATACGAATACTAGGAATTCGAAAGTCGAATCGAATTATTCGAGTAATGACTATTCGATTCGAATTCGAAACTCGAATATTCGCACACCCCTAATTGTAATGTAAATAAAATAAATAAATAAATAAAAACCGCTCCGCGGCAGCCCGGGTCGCTCGTCCGCCTGCCCGCCGGTGACGTACAGGAGTAGGGAAAAGTAGGGGTTTTTCATTGTTGCTCCTGGAACCTTTGCGGCCGGCGTACCTGGAAAATTTATTAACTACACGGAAAATTTTTATTTTCATAAAATATTCTGGCTATCAGTTGCGAAAGGGCTATTGATGTGGTCTGTGCAATTTCGAGCCAAATCAAAGACTAGAAAAAATAGGCGGAGTTCCCCTTTAAGTTGTAGGGTTCGGTGCTACTGCTCACCCGAAAGAAGGACCAACGAGGCAGATCTCAAAACACACACCTTTACTTTACGCTTGCGGCGGACGAACTCCTGGCCCGCAGCCCGAGCCCGAGCGTAGCTCGCGCGCACGTTGCGCGTCGGGCACCGAGCGCAAACTCTTTGCGCGGTGATGGCCCGCAAAGCCCACAAAGTGAAGCCGGATAAAGCGAAGCGGGATTAAGGGAAGCCGGATTATGTGACACCGGATAAAGTTATCACGGATTAGGTTTCCCTGCTCGATTTAGCGGGAAAATTGAGGTAAAGAGACCTCAACACCAAGTCAGCCCATAATGCAACGCGCGCAGGGTTGCATTATGGGACGTCACAGACCTACACGCCAATTCAGTTTCTCCGCTAAATTTAGCGGGGAAGTTGAATTCGTATACGTCTGTGATGTGATATTTCTTCGTGTCACGCAACCTACACACAAATTCAGATTCACCGCTAGATTTAGCGGAAAAATTGACGTCACGTGACCTACACAAATTCAATTTCCCCGCTAAATTTAGTTGGGAAGTTTGACGTCACGTGACCTGATTTCACGTGACCTCTACACAAAATCAGTTTCTCCGCTAGATTTAGCGGGAAACTTCACGTCACGTGACCTCATGGCCAATTCAATTCCCCCGCTAAATGTAACGGGGACAATGATGTCAGATGACTTCATGTCACGTCGCTATGCTCAGTTTCACTAAAACAGTGCAGAACAGCCAAAGCTACACGGCAGAGAGCGTATGCCAACCTGTTCAAAAGAAAGGAAGGGATGACCAGTAGAAGATGGCTGAGATTCTCCCGATCCTCCTTTCCCTCCTCTTGAACAGGTCGGGATACACTCTCTCCCCTGTAGCTTTGGCTGCACTGCACGGTTTAGTGAGACGGAGTATAGTTGCTCCGGATTTTGTGAAGCTGGATTAAGTCAAGAAGAAGTAAATTTCCACGATAGATTTAGCAGGAAATTTGACGTCAGGTGATCCTGACATCACTTCGGTTTCGCCGCTAGATTTAGCGGGACAAATGACGTCACTTGACCTACATATGAATTCGGGTTTCCCGCTGAATTTAGCTGGGAAATTGACGTCACGTGACCTGTTGTCAAGCGACCTATACACAATTTCAGCTTTCTAGACAAATTTAGGAGGGAAATTTACACTACGTGACACCGATTGCATATCGGTGCAGCCACGAGGTGCGGCTATCTCTGAACGCTTGTGATGCTAGAACGTTTCACGCATCCAACAGAATTGCCTGGCAATATGCCATACATTTTTTCTGAAATACGCCTACTCGTTGATACCCCCGTTCTATCCTCCCACATAATTTACTCAGTTTTTGTGGAGCTGAAAGCAGAACCGGAATTTCATGGTTTTTTGCCACCTTTTATAAGCTTGGCTTATGTGATGTACATTCGGTGTTACTTACCACTGTTCTGACTTTTGCCTTTTGGCGCTCCACCGTTTTCTTCTCATTTCGAAGATTATTTGACTAGCTCTCTACCCACCCCCCCCCCCCCCCAATATAAGCATAAGTGAGAAGCTCCTTTCCTCCAATTTACATAGAGGAAGGGGGCATCCTCCATGTGTTTTGTTGTTTATTGCGGTAGGTATTGTCTTTTCTTAAATTAAGCCAGTTGAAACGTAGCGCTTTGTCGTGTACCCCTTCTTGTATTAGTATTTCGTGCTTTCAGAGCTTTTACTTATCTATAATGTACCACCAGCTCGGCCGAACTTCATACCCTTTTGTAGTTAATGCCTTCAGAATAGAAGTCACAGCATAACTCGTGCAACAACTTGTGAACGACAAGCAAAAAAGGACAAACAAAACGTCCCAAGTTGCGTGTGTCCTAAAGTTTTCGCCCCCGTCACGGGTTTTAGTATATCGAATAAAAGAGAAAAAAATCCCCCTTCGTCAATAATAAAAAAATAAAACATTCTTTTTGTAGTATTATTAACCCTGTTTACGCTTTATTGTCTTTGTTTATTTCTTAGTTGCTATCATGACCTCAAAATACAGAGTTCATGACAAAATTTATATCGGCGAATATTTTTCGGTTAGAGCCAGGAGGCATTCACGGCAGCCACTTAGCCAATGCGTCGATCGTACATAGGTGAGAAATACCTTGTTGCGCATTTGATAGTCCGTTGAAACTCAAGAAGGTAGGACGAGGGAAAGGAAGGCTGGGGAGGGGAAACAGACGGAGGCTGAAGAGGAGAGGGGAAAACCTCCTCCCCTCTCCATCGTTCCGCCTGCTTTTCCTCCTTGGCCTTCGTTACCCTCGCCCTACCTTCTTGAGCTGCAACGGACTATAGCAGAAAAAAGTAATCCGCTGTGATTCTCAGCAAGTCGCCCCAGGCAGCAGCATTACTAGTAGCCCCTTTCTCTTGGCAAATAGCACGAGCTCGCAGAGCGGATTCTTGTGCCCCTTGCGAGATGCGAGCGATCTATCCTTGTGCCACTGGTAGATCTGGAGCCGGTGGTGTTCTCGCCGAGCGGCTCCAACCGATCCGTGGGAAAGTGGCGGGGTGCGTAGAGTGAGCCAGAGAGGTTCTCAGTGCTGCCATTTCCGGAGGAGTTCGATCTGTAGTCACTCGTATCATTTGTCTTTCGAGATTCGTGTTGGTGATGTGGCCTTAACCAAATCTATTGCGCCAGTGTCCCTTGACGATAGAAAGTTACGAGAATATTAGATGGATGCGGTGCTGTTACAAGCATAGTTACGAGCTGCTGGAAGGATGGTGATGCGATACAAAGGGGTGACGAGGTGTCGATGTACTTGCCAAAGAGCCGGTGTTGGGATCGAGATGTGTAAAAAGTCGCTCTTACTTGGGGCTACGCACTGATCTTTACGACAATTTGCTGAGTGGGGCATCCCCACTGGGTCACTGTAGCGCAAGTGCGGCCACCGGATGACCGAGCGACGCAACGGGTGACAGTGAGAAATCTTCGTCGCCGACTCTCGTGGTTGTCACCGTCGCTCGTGTCGTCGCTCGCTAAAACGCTTACATGCGGTTCGGCTTTTACTTATGGAAACGATGTCTAAAGCGCGCACATGCAGCGAGAAGCATGACTGCGATAGCCTTACTGCGTCAGTTGAAATTTACATATGTGGGAATGGTGTTGACTGCCTTTTATTAGCTACAAAAAGGAAAGAATGTGATGAACTTACATGGTCTCTGAAGCATACATAGGCCATAATCTTGCATCGTCATTCGCTTTCCGATTCTGTTCCATAAATAAGAAAATACAAGAGCTATGTTAAAATATAGATATCAAATGATCAAATGAAAGCCCGAAATATAGAAAAGACCCAAAGAAACCACACGCCTTCAACGCACAACGTAAAAGAACACGAAAACAAAGCTCCGGTGGCGGCCGGCGCAGCACACACGGCGAGGAACTAAAGGTCGGCTATGGCGGCCCGGAAAGCGCACGGAGGGCGCGCCGACCGATGGCAGCTCCAGTAACTGACTCCGTGACAGCGTCTATAATACAACTACACGGACCATTGAAGCAAACGCACTGTTACTGTAAATCTTGGCTTGTAATTGTGCCTTTGTAGATCATCTGATTCGTTTTGCTGGAGACGAAAACGACGTGCATAACAAAATCGTTTGCATATTACGCATACCTCGTAAAAGCATTTAGCAGTCACCTTGCGAAAAGCGCAAAACAGGGAGTCCACACCGTCATGAGTTCCCCTGTCTTTTACCTGCTTAAGAGCAGTTTGTACCTGCTAGTAGGTATGCCTACTAAAACTGAAACTTGAAACTAGGGGCAGTGCCATAGGGAAAAGAGACAAAGTTGGGAAGGCTTGCTCGCCCTCCCCAATTTCTCAACTCTCAGGTGATTGTACCGTAATAAATGCACCAACGCCTCTTCCAAAAGTAAAGAAAAAGCACTATGTTCACTACGTAAAAATGGTCTCAGTTCATGCATCTGTGGGCAGGTAGGAAAACTTGTCCTAATTTATTCACACCGCAAGATGAGCGCAACAAACTCGCACGAGATTTACGGAAAATATCGGTGGTGACTTAAGTTTCCTTGAAATTTTGTATAACCGGTCGTTTGCAGGACCGAATCCTCTACTCGAGCGGTGTGCGTCGCTGTGCAAACACGTCGCTGTGCAAACACGTCGCTGTGCAAATGCAGTCCAACAACACGAAGCATAAAAACGGCAGATTTAGGACAACAGTCCGAAGTCCATTGTTTAATTAAAACGACGTAATTTCGTTGAAAACGCCCGCAGCTCTTTAACTCACGGTATGCGTCGGGAATCTTCCACATTTCGAAACAGGAACGAAAGAAGATTCACTTTTAAACACGCTCGCTGTGTATTCCCGGAACAGCTGAACCGGATCAGCTGCCGACGACGGGACTGAACCCGTTGCACCTTGTGGTCGGTTTGCCTTGCTGCATACCCGACCCGGAGAAATAACACGGAGCCAACGGTTTCAACAAGAAACTACATTTAATGGGACATGGACGAGACGATTAACATTGTTACCAACGGCGCCTGAGTCCAGGCAGCGACGCTCCGTGCGCCGCCTCTGATCTGCCTTATCAAGGCGGCGCATCCGATGTGCGCGTGGCTGGCATGACGTCGCCGCCACGCGGGAGAAGTTCGGCACCTTTGCCTCGCAGTCGGGCAACTGGGCTGCGGAGCCACCAGGGTGCCCACACTTCCCCCCCCCTCAAGCTTCGTCCGGCGTGTCGATGACGCGAGACGACGTCGTGGGCGTCAGGGGGTGAGGCGCTGCCGGGCGGACTGACGTTGCGAGTCCGGCCGGCGCCTGCTGGACGAGTGCGATGTCCCGTTTTAGGTCGCGCTCGCTACGTTGGTTGACGAGTTCGGCGTTCGCTCTCTCGCCCGCTGCTTGGTCACAGACTGCTCTTTCTGCAGCGGCTCGGTCAGCTGCAGCTTGTCGCTTGAGCTCCTTGCTCTTGATCAGGGCTCAGCTGGCGGCCACCTTGTTGCTCTGGACCGTCTCCAGCAGGTGGCTGCTGTCCATGTGGTTCTCCTTGATCCGAGCCAGCTGCCACTCCGTCCTGTAGAGGGTGGCCGCGGTCCATGGTTCCCTGGGCCGCCCCTGGCACGCCGACGTCATTGGTGGCCTCGTCCACCATGAGACCGGCCGCCGTGTCGTTCCGACGGCGGATGTGGTGGCGGCGTTGTCCATGCGCCAGCTTCGTAGAAAAACAAGGAAGCAGACGACATGGGGCTCAGTTGAGGGTTGACCCTGACGTTATCTTCGCTACCCTTCCAGATAGTTCAAAACAACGGAGCTGAGGTGGGCACACAATCTTCTCCCTCCTCTCTTGAAAAGGGGGCAGATCCGTGGAAGTAGAAAACTACCCCCAAAATGCGAGACAGGCTAAGCCAAGGAGAAAAAAAAAAGGTTCCTCTCTCTTTCGTGTCACCGACGTCGCAGGTTATACCGCCGCCTTGGTGGAGACAAGGGGGTTTCCGGAACGCGACTGCCGTCAGTGTCGTTCCGGTCCTGCGAGGAATCTTCGTCTTCTGCTTGAAAAAATCGTTTAATGTCGGTGATATGAACAGGTCCGGTTTCCTCACTAGACTCACAGTGAACTAGCTTGTACGTGAGTCGTGAGCACTTTTCACGCACGCTAAACGGACCTTCCCACCTGTTGGCGAGGGAGGCTGCGAAGCCTCGAGCGGCGTCACCCAGTGGGTGAGTACGCCGGAGCACAAAATCTCCCACCTCGAACTGCAAGTCACGTCGCCCTTGGTTGTATTGTTCTGCCTGCTGCATTCGGGCGACGTCGAGATTCTCTCGTGCTTCTCGAAGGTTATCGGAGAAGCGCTTTCGCAGGTCCTCTGCGAACTTCACGTAGGGGCGAAGCCTTCCCCCAGACTCTGTAGAAAGGAGACTATTAAAAAGCGGGAACCCGAGCTCCCTGCCGAAATTCAATTGGGCAGGAGTGAGGCTCGTTGACCGATTAGTGGTCGTACGGGTTGCGAATGCTAGCTCGGGCAGTTTCGCGTCCCAGTCCTTGTGGCGCTCTGTGTAGGCCACTAACATCATCTTAAGGTTCCGATTTACCCTTTCCGTGATGTTTGCTTGTGGGTGGTACGGGAAGTTCTTTTGTGCTTAATTCCCAGCACCGCGCAAGTGTCCACGAACACCTTACTCGTTAGATAGGAGGCATTATCGCTTAAAAGCTGTGCAGGAAAGCCAAACCTAGCGAATGTTGCAAGTCGACACTCCCAGATTTTTTGCGAATCTAGCTTCCTCAAAGGAAACAACTCAACCCACTTTGTGAAGTGGTCGGTTACCACGAACAAGTACTGATTGCCGCGGGTACTACGTGGGAAGAAGCCCATGACGTCACAGCAACAAATCTGCCAAGGGCTCTGGCTCACGATTGGTTGCATGAGACCGGGGGCTGACTACCACGTGGTTTTTGCCTTCTGGCACACCAAGCAGCTACGATCGTATCGGAGCACATCCATCCTGATGCTTGGCCAGGTAGCAATTTGGGGTAACTTTTCGTAAGTCTTGCTCCCACTGCTGTGTCCTGCCAAGGCAGAGTCATGCATGTATCGGACGAAAAGCTTACGTAGCTTGCCGGGTATCACGGTCCGGAACGCCGAGCCAACCGGATCGTCGTCAGCCTGGGGGATGTAGCGCAACAGGAGGCCGTCGTCACTCATCAAGTAGGAGTCGGACTCCTCGTCACTTGGGCGGTCGACTGAACCTCTTGCTGCCAGCCAAGCAGACATGCGTTGGCAGAGCCTGTCATCCAGCTGCGCCTTGCGAAGCTCCTCGCGGCTCACCAATGTACCCCACCGTGAATCTGGGGATCCTCGTGCCGTGACCACGACGGTCACCAAGCCATGGGTATCCTGCGAGTGTACCTCAGGATGTGGAGCACGAGAATGCGCATCAGCATCTTTGTTCGTTGACCCCGGGCGGTACACGATGGAGTAGTCGTACTGTTGTCGCGTAAGCGCCCAACGAGCAAGACGTCCAGCTGGATTTTCAAGTCCCCTTAGCCATGATAGCGCTAAGTGATCAGATTGAATATGGAACGTTGCGCCATCTAGGTACATATCGAAGCGCTTCAAAGCATGAATAATGGCGAGAGATTCACTTTCTGCGACACTGTAGTTGCGCTCGGCTGGAGTTAGCGTGTGGCTCGTGAAAGCAACTGGCCGAAGCACACCGCCATACTCCTGCAGCAAGACCGCACCCAGGCCACAGTCGCTTGCATCTGTCTGCAGAACGAACGGCTTGTTCAAGTCTTGGTGCTGTAAACAAGCGTTGTCAGTCACGGCTTTTGAAAGGGTTTCGAATGTGCATTGCTGTTGTTCGGCCCAACACCACTTGACGCCTTTTTTTAGTAGGTGATTGAGCGGTTGGGATATTCTCGGAACAGTGCGGAATGAAATCCCGGTAGAACGCAATCATTCCGAGGTATCTTTGCAGGCTCTTTACGTCATGTGGGCTTAGGTATTCCGTTAGCGCGCGCAACCTATCTTCGTTGGGGCGGAGCGTGCCATTATCCACAACGAATCCAAGGAGGTTAATCTTGGGCGCGGCCAACGGAACCTTTCCGGGATGAATCGTGAGCCCAGCATTACGCATTCGCTCAAGTACAAGGCGAAGGTGCTTGACATGCTCCTCAATAGTTCTCGAGAAAACAACCACGTCATCCATGTATGCCATGGCAAATTCGTATTTCGAGTTCCCAAGTACAACATCCATCAGGCGTTGAAAACTGGCTGGAGAGTTAGACAAGCCAAACGGCAGTCGGGTGAACTCGAACAACCCTCTGTGGCAGATGAAAGCAGTTTTTGGAACGTCTGATGGGTGAATCTCTATCTGAAGAAACCCGGGACTGCAATTCAGCGTTGTAAACACGCTCGCGTTACCGAGCGCGTACATCACGGAGGAAAGGTTGGGGAAAGGGTAGCTGTCTCGTACGGACACATCGTTAAGCCGCTTGCAATACACACAGAGCCTGGCGGTTCCGTCTTTTTTCGGAGCGAGAACCACGGGGAACGCCCAGGGGCTCTTTGACTCACGTACTGAACCGGTGTCGATCATCTCCTCGAGCGCAGCATCAAGGAGTGCCCTTTTGTGGACGCTGATCGGTCGAGGGTTGCACCTCCGTGGCGGCGCGCCACCAGTTTCAATGCGGTGCAGCAGAATGCCAGTCATTCCAGGTGTTGTTGAAACCATTGGCCCCACGTTGGGCGCCATTGTGGTGGGTTTGCCTTGCTGCATACCCGACCCGGAGGAATAACACGGAGCCAATGGATTCAACAACAAGAAACTACATCTAATGGGACATGGACGCGACGATTTACATTGTTACCAACGGCGCCTGAGTCCAGGCAGCGACTCTCCGTGCGCCGCCTCTGATCTGCCTTATCAAGGCGGCGCATCCGATGTGCGCGTGGCTGACGTGACGTCGCCGCCACGCGGAAAAAGTTCGGCGCCTTTGCCTCGCAGTCGGGCAACTGGGCTGCGGAGCTGCCAGGATGCCCACAACCTCAACCCCACAACAACCAATTTGAGCTCCGTGTTAGTGTAAGTTTCTACCTCCAAACACCGCACCACACATCACGAACGTTTAGGCTCTTTCCCACATCGCCGTGTTGCCCCAAACAGAACGACCGATCGCCGAAGTCAACGCAGCGCTGTCGTGGATCTTGGCTTGTGGTTGCGCACTCGTGGACCTGTGACTCCCTTCGCTTTCAAAGCACACACGACGATTACGAATGATACTTTCCGCCTTCCGAGAACATCACAGGGGCACTTCTCCGGTCACGTCTTCGCTATGTGCTCGCAAACTGCGAAACTCTAAGCGAAGCTTCTCGGGTCCCGGCAAACCAAAACAATAGCGGGATAGCGGCGCCACGCGTTGTTGCCAGATTTTCTCAGGTCAAACAAAAGTAACGATAGCAAACCGGCTCTAGCTTCCAGCGTACATCGGCGTTGCGCTTGCGCCGTGGCCGGAGCTCCTTTGTCAGCTCTCACTTAAACATCACCTACAGACGCAGCGATGCCACCACGGAGAGCCGTAAATTCTGAAGAGGGTGCATGGGAAGCGTCGGCATCGGCCGTTTCGCTTCCAGTTGCAAGGTTGAAGCCAAAACGAAACCAACTGCAATATCACGTGTTCAGATTGAGGACATGCTTTTTATAGCCCATTTAACTGTTTAGAAGCGAATAATTAGACCCATAACTTTATTTGTGGTGTGTAAGAAACTATTATGAAGACGCCTAAAATAAATAAAAACATGGGTGACATGAGGGAAGCCGCATTGCCATCGATCAGAAAATGGCAGCGAGCACGATAAGCGCGGGTTTCTCCGTAGGGTGTCGCGAACTTTGTCGGAACCAGATTTCTAGGTCGAACTTTCGGGGTTCGACTAAGTCGAACCGGTTCGACGAACCTTCGAACGTTTCACCAGATTCGACCGGTTCGACTTTGTGGACAGTGTGGCCAGACCTTGATACAAGCATGTCTGAGTTTGGAGAACTTTTTTATGAAAATGGTTATTTTATTTTATAATCAGTGGCAATTAAAAGAAACCAATTCTAATCACTGAAGGAGTTAATAACTTATTTGTTTTTGTACTGTATTAACGAAAATAACCAATCAATGCTGCCCTTAATTCGTCCCTTAGCCATTACCATCCAATCCGAAGCCAACTGGCCAGCCTGTCGCGCATGCGCACACGAGTCGAACCCCAATACAAGGTTCGTCGAATTTCCCACTAAAAGTTCGAAAAGTCGAACCTGGTCGAACTCGAACCTCGGCTGGTTCGCGACACCCCTAATTTCTCCATTGTCCTGCGACATGGCGCAATTGCTTTTGCTGCATACCTGTCTCCGAGACATGTTTCTTTCCGCGACATTTGTCTCCACGGTCGTTTCGAAGTGTGTCTCCAAGCATTCCGGTGCTTCGATAGCCGGCAATGCTGCGGTCGTCGCCGGGGGTGATGCGTGTTTCTGAGGTCGGCTACACGGTTATGCGTGTATGACCTAACCAAAACACGTTTTTTTTACAACCTCGCATGATTTCTGAACGAATTATCCGTTACTCAACGTGTAAATTTATGGTAATTCGTGTAAATAGCGTGTTTTTTCACCCCAAATATTCACCAAATACACGGAACTTGCTAACAGTGTAGTAGATCTACCATTG